>JAROYC020000030.1:514039-564106 GCA_029619255.2 Dynastes hyllus
AAAAAACCTTTTTAAAAAAGGCTGAACAATAGCTTTGGGAGATGAAAATAATTCCATTCGATTTATTCTCTGAGAAGCTTAATACAATACAACCTCTAATCCGAACTAAATGAGTGTTTTATGAACACAGATATTGATTAAAATACTTTAAAAGTACAGAGCAACATTTTGTTTCAAACAAAACAGTGTTAAACATCAAAATATGAATCAACATGGTGTTGCTTCAATGCGCTGTAGAAGTGGCAATTGATCCTTTTGTATGTTATTTTCTGTACACCATTTGATGTACTGGTGAAACTACTTCAGTGTTTCTTACACACCAAGCATCTTTAAGAGATGGTATCGCTGACAGCTAATCAAAGTTCTTCAAAAGTATATTTTGAACATTTTCAGATATGATACACATCAGTAGAGACTTGCGATAATGCAATTTCAATTGTTTTCAATCGCATGTTGAATGCTTTTGTCCCAGCACAGAATTATTTAACATCGAGATGTCCAAAGTCATAATTCAAAATAAGCAATGCTTCTGGAGCAAAATTGAAATCCCTTAGGTACACAAAAATCAAGCAAGCACTTACGAAAAACAGCCATTGTAACCCATCCTTTATTTTGGCCAATATACGCAACGGGAAGATTTAGACTCCTCTCAAATACTCTAAATTTATTGGCTTTTACAACAATTTATGAGTGCCGAAGATATTGGCACAAGGCATGAAAGCAAACCTACAAAACTTTGCGACCTCATGCGCTTTGGTGTACGAGTTTTGTTTGGAAGAACTCCCCACTCTCGTGAGCATTGTAGAACTGATGGGATGTTAAATCCATTTCTACAACTTTCATTAAAAATGTTTTCTGGACGATCAACAATTGTATTTTTGAAAAACTTTTGAAAACCAAAAAACTGATACAGTTTTTGATTAAAAATGATTATGGAAAGCTTAGTGTTCGGCTTAGTTTTGACTGAGGTCACAAAACTGAAGTGAACGGCTTTTAGCGATGAATATTGCCGAACATTTTCATTCACAGTGATAACAATGAAGCGAGGTCAACGACTTACGCTACCAGATATCATCAGGCGCCTTAATACCCACCGGAGAACAACACATAAGCACTTATAAAATCAGTGTCTCAATACATAGCTGCCCCACTTCAACTATGACGTACTTGAGGATCGTAGTCAATGCTTGGCTCAGATTTGTGAGTTGAGCAAAGCATTTGATTGTATGAACACAAATTACACACAAATTATTTTTGAACAAATGCATTATTACGGATTCTATGAAACAGCTATGGAACAACCGTAAGCAAGTGGTGAAATTGAATAACGAGGTGCGCCAGGTGAGGAGTATTATTCCCGGGGTGCCTCAGGGTAATATTCTGGGTCATTTGTTTTTTGTGGTATTTATCAATGACTATTTGACTCTGGCAAGATTACATGCAGACGACACATCCCTAGTGGTCTCTGCCTCGAATGACGAAGAATTAACAAAATGCACGCTGTAGATCTGGATGTCAAAGAATGATTTCATACTAATAACTCACAGTAAACTCTGAAAAAAATCAAAATCATTATTTCACAAGTAGTAGACAACTACGGTGGTAAGACCCATGATAACTTATGGCTACCTGGTTGGGTTAAATACACAGAAGAGGGATAACTAGTCTCTCAAAAAACAGAGACTGGCATGTCTATTAACGGGAGCTATTAAAAGCACTCCAACGCGCTATGGAAACCATGCAAAACCCCCCCCGAGATTTTTTAAAAAGGGGGCCGAAGGGGTGCATACAGACTGAAAAATACTAGAACGGGAGATCCACAGTGGATCTACACCAGAATAGAAGCAGTAGTAACCCCCTATATGATATGGGTAGTGATACAAAATTCAGGATCTCCTAGCAAACCTTTCAAAGTTTTCTTGAATTGGGAAGAATGGAGGGGTGGAGGGGGAGAAAAAACCCAAAAACCCCAGTCTGGTACAAGATAGGTCCAAAACGGGCATACTTCTGGGTTGGGGTATAAGAAAACCAGGGATACAAAGTATGTGTTTCTTGGGGGTACACCACGGTATTTCAAACAGAAATATATGCTTAAAACCTGGGGTGGGAGTCTGCATCGGGGACCCAGGGTGAGACGATTTGCATTTCTCTAAAGGGACCTTAAAGGCACTAGCATCTTATCGTATAACTCCAAGCTAGTATGGGAGTACCGCAAACCTAATGGCTCTGTTAAACACAAGGTCACACTGGTGGGTGCCAGGGCAAGGGGGGCATAGCGGGTAATGAAATTGCAGACCATAGCGGGGGAAGGTTCAAAAATGAATTATAGGGCCGGGTCTGGGTTTTCCCAAGAGTGCAGTGCATAATGAGTGGATCATAACACAACCCCAAATTTAAAAAACATGCAGCTACAAAAGCACAGAAAACGGATGATGGGAAGACCGTCGCAACATCTGACTCGACCGCTTGAATTACAAGAAAAGTTAAAAGGGGCCATGTCTTTTAAACGGGACATGGCTGTTGAGAGGCCCATTTATAAATGGGGATCACAAAAGAGCCCAGTAGATTTTGCAATGAGGAGGAGGAAACAGCCCTCATATTATTTTCGAATGTGCAGCGAGCTCCGCGATTCGCTATGCGAAGCACTTGAACTACCAATGGAGAAAGATTTACTAATGGGTTTAACCCCCATTGGGGGAACAAACCCTGTTCAAGAAAAACAAAACCGAAGCAGGAATAATACAATAAGCTACTAAGCTTCAGTGTTAGGGATGTAAAGACCAGCCCTGCTTTGGTAGGAAAATCAATCAATCAGTAGACGACACACGAATATGCATTGGGAGGAGGGCTAGACGTGTTATGCAACAAACTCAGTAAAATAATTTACGCCATAAAGTGAATATAGCGATTGTTGGGTGTTGAGGAGGCTAGAGCAACATACTTTTCACTCTTTCACTCGACAATGTTGTAGGGAATAACAGCGCAGTGGCAGTAAGGGTTTTTATACTGCAGAAAAAAGCCATCTCAGCAATAATAAATGTTTCACAAGTGATATCATGCAGACCACTCTCAGAATTTAAAAATTATGGCTCTCCCATCAACGTACATATGAAGTAAATATTGCGAAACAAAATCAAACGTGATGACAAGTCTACAAATTAGAGAATATCAATAAATTAAACGGGGGCGCGAAAATTTAAAAAACCATTTAAAGACTGCACTAACAGTACATCCCCGGATGGGCCCAAAATGTTACCCCCCAAATAAAGATGGGAAAAATTTAGATCAGCGACAAAGTTTCTACTAAATAACGTGTGTTATTGTATAAATGAATATCTTCAATCTTAGCTTTTGATTTTACTTTTATTGTGTCGAAAACTGTAACGAGTTTAATAAAGATTTTTATTATTATTATTTATAATTACATAATGGGAGTACAAATTTATTCGGTCCGTTTTTTTGGTGTAAAAAATGCATTTATTTCAAAACAAAAAAAAAACAGATTAATGGTATTGTTATTGCTGGCACACATTTTCCTCTAGGCAATTTTTTAATTCCATCTCGAAAAAATCTCGTCTTTTGAGGCGATCCACGTTTGGAGCCAATTTTTGATTTCTTCGAAAAAAGTGAACCGGTGACCTGCCAAATCGTGCTGCCCCTCGGAACAACCGTAATCGGAAGGAAAGTCCGCGAATACGCGGGTGCAGAAAAATCCCCCTTGAGCGTTTTAAAAATTTTTCACGACTTGTGCGAATGAGCCGAGCGTTACCATGCAAAAGAATAACTTTGTCGTGTCTTTCCTCGTATTCTGGCCTTTTTTCTCGTAATGCCCGGCTTAAACGAATCAATTGCAGTCTATACCGAGCGCCCGTAATGGAATCACCAGGTTTTAGCAGCTCATAATATACAACACCCCTTTGGTCCCACCAGATACACAACATGACCTTCCAACCATGAATATTCGGCTTTGGTGTTGATGTTGAGGTCGATGGCAACGATTGACCGGGCTTAGCGTAGTAATTTTTCTTCTTGGGATTATCATAGGATATCCACTTCTCATCCCCAATCACAATCCGATGCAAAAAAAAAAACCTTTATTTTTTGCCTTTGAAGCAGCTGGTCGCAAGTGAAAAATTGCCTTTCGGCGTCTCTCGGTTTCAATTGATAAGGCACCCAATTGCCTTGCTTGTGAATCATTTCCATGGATTTTAATCGTACTGAAACTGCTTGTTGTGTCACTCCCAATGACTCTGCAAGCTCCTCTTGCGTTTGACTCGGATCTTCATCGAATAATGCCTCCAATTCTTTGTCTTCGATTTTTTTTTTGGCTGTACAGGGCGAGGCTTGTCTTCAACACTAAAATCACCATCCTTCAAACGTTGAAACCATTCCCGACATGATTTATCAGTTGGAGTATTGTCACCGTAAACTTCCATAAGCATTCTATGCGCTTCAGCTGCACTTTCCTTCCAATTAAAACAGAAAAGTAAAACTTCCCGCAAATGCTGTTTTGTATCAAACTCAAAGCAATATGAACTGTATATTATTCACAGATGTATAACCTCTCTGAAACCACCGCAATCAGGTGTCACTATGAAACATTCATAACAGCCAGAGCCATCTTTTGAAAACGGACCGAATTAATTTGTACTCCCAATACATTGCAATATAACATAGCAGTGGCACGCCCACTTAACTCTAATTTGATTTTCTTGTAATAATGGTTGCGATCAAGAGAAATTGTTAGTTTTTAGTTAGACATTGAATCGTTTAGTACAAAAACTCGTCTCCTGTATCAAAAAGCTGCATAAAATTCTCTTTTGGTGCTGTAAGAGCTGAAATCAGTTGACTCACAAGAGAACACTGGTATATGTTACTCACCGATTTAAATGACACTGTGAATTTATAGACCAATTTAGCGTAAGAACAGTGAAATTTCTTTTGCCCATTCGTCCATTTTCTGAGTGGACATTCGAAGCACCACACAACCACTCGCTATTTCCGCTAATATGTTTGTCTGAAACTATGGAAAGTATTAAAACATAATTGAACATCTTTCTAACTATTTCAATGGTATTAAATAGCTTTTTAAAACCTCCTATCAGTTTGAGAAGACAACGACCCACCTCAATTTCTCAGATGCAAAAATTTTTATTCACATTAAATTTATTCATGTACATTAAATCGGCCCAAATACTCCAATTTGCGTTACCATTCAATTTCATATACAGGTGTCCCACTCCAACTTTCTAGAATTCTAAAACTGCGCCTATTGTGTAAATAGTAGGAAGCTAAAATTTCCCAACGACATAATAGACCTCATATCACGCGCGTTGATTTTAATAAAGACTATGACAATATGACTGCAGCCTTTTCCGATTTCAACTCTCTTAAAAGATGGGAAAAGCAGGAACCAGGTTCATAAAAAATGCTCAAGTTATATTATCGTCGAAATATATTAATCGTTCGAAATATTAAATTAAAAAATTGCATTAAACCTAAATCTCTATTTCATTACCGCCCCGTGAGTTCTTCCATGGGCATTCAGTAATGACCTCGCTGCGAATCTTCTTTTACAAATATCACATTCATACGGCTTCTCTCCAGTATGATAACGGAGGTGAATCGTAAGACTACCCCTTTGTGAAAAGCGTTTGGGACAAATATGGCAACGATGCGGTCTTTCCCTAGTATGAGTGATTATATGAGTTTTCAACAAATTCCTGCTAATGAAGCATTTCCCACATATTTCACAAGCGTGAGGTTTCTCCCCAGTATGAATCATTTTATGCTTCTTTAAAGAATCTATTGTGGTAACGATTTTACCACAAATTTCGCAGACATGATGCTCGCGTTTGTGCTTGTTCTTATGGACCCGGCAGTTCTCCTTACTTGTAAATATTTTACCGCATATTTCGCATGGGAATTTCAATTCGGCTGGATCCATTTTATGTTGGGAAAGATGTGATCTGTAATAACCTCTATTAGCGAATTTCTTTCCACATTCAGCGCAAACTAAATAGTTTCCTTTATGAACGACATTCTTATGATGGTCTACCTCAGGGCGACTATAAAAGCCCTTATTGCAAACATCGCATGTGTGCCTGTAAACTTTAGTATGGGTTATCAAGTGAAGCTTCAACAATTCCTTATTTAAAAGCATTTTCCCGCAGAAGTCGCATATGAAATCGCTTCGTTTCTCGTGGATCACTTTTATATGGGCGGCAAGGTAAAGTCTGCTTTTAAAGGATTTATTGCAAATCTCGCATGTTTTACTACGATCAGCATGTTCCTTTTTGTGCTTGTTGAAATAATAGAGGCTACGATAAACTTTCCCACAATCCTCGCAGGTGTACGAATCTTTTTCCACAACGGGTTCTCCAAGATCAAGTATATGCCTATGGTTCTTGTACTGATGCGTGAAAAGTTGGTAACGTGTCGCGAAATTTTGCAAACATTCAGAGCATTCATATCTATCTTCGCTAACCACCTGCAGCTTCTCTATTTGGGCATTTGACGACCTACAAATCAGGAGAATGAAATCTTCGTTAACATTAAAGAAGTTTTACATCGTAAATGTTGGATAAGCAATTTTTCTAACTACCGGTCTTAATTCAAACACAATTTCGAAGAAATTTAATTTATTTCTTGAAAAACAAGTCAGTAGGTTAAATCATAATCATCATAAAAAATCCTAATGCACATAAGCTTCATAATTTCAAAAAATGGGATGTTGAAATTTGTAGGCAAATAAGGTAAGCTAAGAAATATCGAAAAGCACAACTATTAAAAGTTGCCGAAATAAAATTAACTGAAAAAATAGCATTGAACATTTGCTTAACTTTAACACGGTGTAACTTGGATTTCCTAAATGGCACCCCATATATTTCTTATTAAATATGAGTTCAATTCTTTGTTCCGTATAATTGGAAATACTGAATAATAATCTTTATTCTCGAACGTGAAATAGCTCGACGTTTCGATGAAGTCTCTTTCATCTCCTTCTGGAGCGAGTTGTGAGTGGAGTGTGCCGCGGCTGTACGAACGCCTGTGTTTCTAGCTTCGTTCTAGCTCCGGTACAGAGGAAGGGGCGTTCTGTTGTCCCGTTCGACTTCGAGTGATTGATCCGGCGGACTGTGAGATCTGCTTTCGGTTCGTGTAAGCTACATCAATTGTTTTTTGATTCTTCGTTGGTGTTGGGTCAGGTTTGATGCGATGTGCGAACAAAACAGGTTTCCATGTTGTGGAGAGGCGTTGAGTATCGTCCCGTCCTACTGTTGTCGACATCTATAGAGTGCCCTGTCATCGTTACATGTTGCACTAAGGATGAAAAGGGTTGTCTGTTTTTTACTACTAGCTTATGTTCGTCTCTACGTATTCTATTCGTCTGTTGCTCTGGCCGATGTAAGCTTGTCCCCAATCTCTACTAAACTTGGATAATAATTTTCCAAATCATTGGATAGGGCGACGAGAATCAATTGGATGGCCTGCCCACTCTCCAAATTTGATCCCACTTGATTTTTTCTTGTGGGGTCACTTGAAAACAAGGGGCCTAACCTCATGGGTATAACTTGACCAAATGTCAAAGTAAGACGTACTACTAAATTCATAATGAAAATACATTTCCAACGATGTGCCACAAATGGTATCATCCCATTTAAGATTTTTATGTTGGGGGGGGATTAAGATAGTAGGTTTAGTATCATGACATATTGATCGAAATGGTTCCCCCTCGAAACAAAAATTGACCCGTCTTTGTATTTTTTAATAATTTTATTAATTTCGGATGTAGGCTGTCTGGGAAGTTTTCAAATGAACACAACAAATGAAACGTTAGTTTTTCGCTTAGTCTATTAGTTCAATTTTACTGCTGATGATACTAGCTTGGCTATCGAAACGTGCGTCCAATGCGAGTGAAGTATTGTGGTAACATTTTAGTGAAATGTTTCAACAATCCCATACCCCAGCCGATATTCCACGTCGCTGCAGTAGACCAGTCGTAGCATTTCTGTGCTAACAATATCTTTCAAATGTCGAAGTCTATATATTGATTTACATATTTTCCAGTTTAATTCTTTAATATACTCATGCCATTTTAGATTCGAAGAGAACAAAATGCCCAGTGTTGTCACTGTGTCCGTTCGGTTTAATAGTACTCCTGCAATTGAGAGATCGAGTGCAGATGGTGGCTGTGTTAAATTTAATGTAAAAACAACATTTTTTGATTCTGCTGTATTTAAAAACAATTTCCCCAGGTCCTTCATAATATTTGTTTGACTTTCAATTTTCTCAGCACTTCCAGTTACTAGAACTGCTCTATCATCGGCATAAATGGTCAGATGCTAGTCATGCAGAAATATGATGACATCATTAATGAAAAGCGAGAATATTATAGTCGATAAAATGGTTTCTTGGGTAACATCAATTGTAGTTGGTAATACGTTTGAGTACGATTTCCATAGATTATTGATACTTATTGACACTCGAGCGAATTGAACTCTATCGCATAAATACAAAGAGAACCATTCTAAAGCGGCTCCTTCAATTCTCAAAGCTTCTAGCTTGTTAAGGAGAAGATCACGTCCGACACCAAGAAGGCCTTGTTCAAGTCGCAAAAGACTCCCACTGGTACGTACTTATTGTCAAGTTGAAACAGTATTTTGTTGTATAAATGGGTTATTGCTATAATAAGAAAGCGTTCCGAAGATTGCGACGAAGATATCTCTAAACGTCAGTTGAATGGTTTGAAAGCGTTTTCCGCCGGAGGATCCATGTAACAGAAATAGTTCAAATAGCGTCCAATAATGTTTTTTATTGTTATCCATTTAATAATTATTTTTTCTATTTGTATTTATTAGGTTCATTTTCGAATAACTAATAGGATAAGGAATAGGTTAGTAGGAGTGGAACTTTGGTGGTCATACCGTTACTCTAACCTTAAGTATACCAATATGCTGGGGCATATTTTGCAAAGGGGAGGGTATTGCCACGGAAAGTTCCACTATCATCATCTAGATCATCGGCCGATGCGCCGGAAGTTAGATAGGCGCTGAGACAGCATGCGATGTGTCTTCTGGCGTATAGATCGATGAGCTAGGTAGTTGTAAGTTCGAGTTAAGCGAGATAAGATACATACAAGACAGTTGTGATAAATAAAAGTAAAGTGAAACGTGCATTGGAGTATCTTTGTAAGAGCTACCCCCCAACCCTCTCGCAAGGTAACTACCAACACACATTTATGTAGGCTAGATTGATAGCGAGGTATTTACCTGACAATACAAATCCTTCGGATTTCTACTTGACTCTACTAATGCGGGTGTTGTCCATGACTGCGATTATTTTTGTTTTAACGTATTGCAAGGGAAAAACTATATTGTAAGGATACTGGGAAGTTGTTATAAGAATGTTAAACTTCTCTTCTACATCACTACATAAATATACATCCTAAGTACCATGTTTCGTTAAGGAACAAATCAAACAAATTGATTTTTGCTTTCTTCTTAAAAATTTTGGAGGAGGTGACTTTATATTCTTTATATTTCCATACAAAACCATAGAATGGTGATCAGAGAAATAAATATCACAATCATTATAATTTATATTATATTATATTGAAGTTATGATACCAAATGGATCAAACAAATATTTCAATTAACACCCTGCATACGACTGCAGATTTTTCTGATTTCAACTATTCTGTAGGAAAAGCAGGATTCAGGTTTATAAAAATCCTTCAGTTAACGTTAACATCGAAATATATTAATCATTCGAGTCATTAAAATAAAAAGAATTACATTAAAACTAAACCCTTATTTCATGAGGACCCCGTGAGCTTTTCCATGAGCATTCAGTAATGACCTCGCTGCGAATCTTCTTTTACAAATATCACATTCATACGGCTTCTCTCCAGTATGATAACGGAGGTGAATCGTAAGACTACCCCTTTGTGAAAAGCGTTTGGGACAAATATGGCAACGATGCGGTCTTTCCCTAGTATGAGTGATTATATGCGTCTTCAGCAACATTTTGCTACGAAAGTATTTCTCACATATTTCACAAGCATGAGGTTTCTCACCAGTATGAGTCATTTTATGCTTCTTTAAAGAACCTATTGTGGTAAGGATTTTGCCACAGATTTCGCAGACATGATGCTCACGTTTGTGCTTGTTCTTATGGACCCGGCAATTCTCCTTACTTGTGAATATTTTACCGCATACTTCGCATGGGAATTTCAATTCGGCTGGATCCATTTTGTGTCGGGAAAGATGCGACCTGTAATAATTCAAATTAACGAATTTCTTTCCACATTCTGCACAAACTAAACAGTTTCCTTCATGGACGACATTCTTATGATGGTGCACCTCGGGGCGACTGTAAAAGCCCTTATTGCAAATATCGCATTTGAACTTGTAAACTTTAGTATGGCTTATCAAGTGCTGGTTCAACAAATCCTTGTTTAAAAACATTTTCCCGCAGAAATCACATATGAAGTCGCTTTGTTTCTCGTGGATCACCTTTACATGGGCAGCAAGGTAAAGTTTGCTTTTAAAGGATTTATTGCAAATCTCGCATGTTTTACTACGATCAACATGTTCCTTTTTGTGTCTGTCAAAATGATGGAGGCTACGATAAACTTTCCCGCAATCCTCGCAAGTATACGAATCTTTCTCTTTAACGGGGGGTTCCGCAAGATCAAGCACGTGTCTATGATTCTTGAACTGATGCGTAAAAAGTTGGTAACGTGTCGCGAAAGTTTGCAAACATTCAGAGCATTCATATCTATCTCCGCCAATCACCTGCAGCTTCTCTATTTGGGCATTTGAGGACCTACAAATCAGGAGAATAATCTTCGTTAACACTAACGCAGTTTTACATCATAAATGTTGGACAAGGGGTTTTTCTAACTACCGGTTTTGATTCAAACACAATCTCGAAGAAATTTTATTTATTTCTTGAAAAACGATTCAACAGCTTAAAAATAACCATCACCTTTAAAAACCCTAATGCATATAAGCTTCATGATTCCAGAAAATCCGATGTTGAAACTGTTAGACAAATCAGGTGAGGTAAGAAATATTGAAAAGCACAACTATTAAAAGTTGCCGAAATAAAATGAACTGAAAAACATAGCATTGAACATTTACTTAATTTTAACGCAGTGTAACTTGGATTTTCTAAATAGCTCCCCATATTTTTCTTATTGAGTTAGAGTTCGATTCTTTTGTTCCATATAATTGGAAAGACTGAATAATAATAGGTCTTTATTCTCGAATCGATAATAAATATGCATATATAAGTATGTAACACTACAAGAACCGTAAGGAATAGTTCAGATGAGCAGCTCGAAATGAACTACTCCCTACTCGCGCACGATCCCTTAAGAATCAAATAGGTATGCCTACACTTATTTAACCTATATAGATATTCTACGATAATAACACCCTACTATGAAATATTCTTCCACGCACATATATTCAACTCAAGACATTGTTGCATCAAATTGTCTATTTATCCTCCGTGAATATTCCTTTCATCCTCAGGGCCTATCCATGTGCCTTTGCGTGTAAGTCACTGGATCGGCTCCGAGTGTGAAAATGTTGTCCAACCTGATGTTCGTTCAGGTCGGGTAGGTGTGTGAGAAATGGCGCAGTGGGGCAAATCGATGCTAATAATAATAATTGTTTGTCTGTCTAAAAAATGTTTATTTCAGGAATTGAATTCTAGTTTGTAAATACTGTAGGAAAATGACCTTCAGAAAAGTATGGTATTATCTAGTGAAGAGGTGATTACATTCTTGTGTCTAATGTTGATATTGTGTAAGTCTCATCGTTACGATATCTTACGGAAGACATAAAGGTAAGCATTTGAACAGCAGCAGCCTGACGCAAAAGTTTTGCACTCTAAGAACCTACCCAAAATCAGCCGTGTCCAAACAAGATCCACATATTAGTAGACAGTACCCAAACTAGGTCAGCAGACAACATGCATTTGATGTTACGACTAAAATAAGGCTGCGTTCACATAGGGTAGCGCGAAATTAATGTAAGGACTTGACAACTGAGACCAATGATTTGCTTGTCATAACCTAACCTAAATTTATCTGTTGACATTAACAATTGTTTTTGTAACGCACGAAATTGCACAGAAACGTTACATAAATTTATTAGCAGCTTCTGCAATAATCATCACATCATGGTGCGGCAGGGAAACGGGAAATTTTAGTAACGTCATGATTTCGAAAATGTTTATAATTAATAAAAACAAAATACATCATTTAAAAGCATATAATTGTCCATTTTATTTGTGGAAAATTATGTCATCGAGATGAGCACCTTCACGTTGCACGCACTCCTCATACCTTGACCGTGACACGACGACACATTTCCATTGGAGTATTGCTTATCTCGTCTGAAATTTTGCTTTTAAGTTCTAAAATTGTTTGTGGACTGTGCTCGAAAACCACTTTCTTTAAGTATCCCAACAAAAAGAAATCATATATATCGGGTGATCTCGCCGGCCAAGGGATATCTCCATTTCTTGATATAATACGATTAGGAAACAGGTTACGTACAGCAGCCATTGACACTCGAGTAGTATGGGATGTTGCCCCATCCTGCTGAAACCGTGTGTGACGGTTAGCTTCAGGAAATCTCGTTAAATGCTGCGTTAAGAAAGTTTCGATCATGTGGGCATAGCGTGCGGAAGTCACTGTTACTACGTGTTGATTTTCGAAAAGGTATGGGCCGATTATTCCAAACGATGAAATTGCGCACCACACTGCTACTTTATCAACGGCTTCTGGTGTTTAATTTGTGGGTTTTCTGCCGCCTAGAAACGACAATTTTGTTTATTAAGAAAGCGCTTAAATGGAAATGGGCTTCGTGTGACATAACTAAGTTGTGAATCATCTTCTCATTCTCACTGAAAAGTGCAAGCATTTGGCGACAAAAGTCTAACCGAGAAACTAAATCATTATCTTGCAATTTTTGAACAATTTGTCTTATATCGATGGAAATTTAAATCATTGTGTAAAATCCTACGAAGTGATCTATCAGAAATACGCAGGGCTAAGGCATGCCGACGAGCAGAGCGCGTTGGACTACGTTGGATAGCAGCCCTGATCATTTCACGGTTTTCTGGGGTTCTTACACTTCTTTGAGCACCTGGCGGCTTACGTTTTTTTGATTGTATGGGCTGATGGTACCACTACCACGACGCGGAATATTAAATTGAATACGAAATAAACGTTGTACGGCTGTGACAGATTCGCCATTTTTATAAAACGCTTTGAAACTTCGTTTTTCCAAAATAAAATCGAATGGGACGCGAAGAAGGGCTCAGTTGACGACTGGTAACCTCTTTAAACCGGAAACCCTTCAAAACTTGACGTCATCGAAGAGCGTTTAGGCCTTGTTATATCGGTGGTAATAATTCGGTACTGAAGAGAATAAAAGTCGTGTTCGTGAAGATATTGCTTTAGTTTCACCTTAAATGTGAGAATAGTGTTTATTCTTTTGATTTTTGGAGGTAAGTTATTATGCAAAATTGTTCGTTTATATGCTAGACTTGATTCGAAGGCTTTTGTTCTGTGAATGGGCACACAGTTATGGGTATATTGATAGGGCTATATATATCGGAATTTCTCAAAAATCTGTTTTCATTATTTTTCACAAACATTAACATTTTATCTAAATATAAGGAGACCAAAGATAGAATGTTCAGCTGTTGAAAAAGTCGTCTACAGGACGTAGATGGTCGCACATAAAACATGCACTAAATAATTCGCTTTCGCAACAAGAAAACAGGACCGCAGAGGAGAATAACGCACGAATTAGTTATATTTGAAGTATTTTCTATAGTGTAGTACTGCTTAAACAAACTTGCACTCTCCGCTGGATACCGCTTCACTCTGCCCATTCGAGACAGTTAAATTTCTAGAGTTATTGCTGTTTGCTTTCTTTAGTTTGTTGACAACTTTTCATGACGTCTCGGATTTGTTCTGAGACCCGAAATTAAAAGAAAATATCTTTTTGATTTAATTAATTCAGTATATCATTTTTTTGCTGGTTTGGTAAATTTCAAATATATCAGACTTTTTTTAAGATTTTAACTAATCGTTGTGCCAACTTTTATCATTTTTCGACTTTATCAAATATGTTTTTATTGGTAAATTCAAATCAAAGTGATAATTAGGCATTCCGTAGAATACATCAAAAGCACCATCACAGTCCATTGAGTGTCCGTATACATCCGGGAAAGCCTCATTACTAATAGAAGTCTGAAATTCCACTATAACATTAAATCTTTAACATTAAGAGAGTTTTACATCGTAAATGTTGGACAATAAGTTTTTTCTAACTACTGGTTTTGATTCAAGTACGAAGAAATTTAATTTATTTCTTGGAAAACAATTCAACAGAAGATAACCATCATCATAAAAAATTCTAATGTATATAAGCTTCACAATTCCAAAAAATCCGATGTTGAAACTTTAAACAAATCAAGAAAATGCAAGAAATATTAGAAAGTACAACTATTGCACTCTCTGTACCCTACCAAAATCAACTGTGTTCAAACAAGACCCATAAACTTGTAGGCAATACTCAAAGAGGGTTAACACCATAGTCTCATAGAACATAAATTTGACGCTGCGACTAAAGTAAGTCTTGTAAGTTTAAAGCTGCTTCAGATTGTTGTACGTAGCTCTGATGATCTTGGACATGTAAGATCGGGTGTTATCGGCAGTAAACCCCAAACTTGTAGCTTACGGCGCCATTACAACAGCATAACCGTTTACAACCCCATATCCCATATCGACATGCACCGATGTCCGATTCTCTTCCAAACAGAATCGCAGTACTCTGTAGGATTGATCGCTAGAACACGGTCCTCAGCAAATCTTGCGACTGAACGGAGATCCTTACTGATCCTAACAGCGCCGGCCAACTTACCAACAGGAAACAATAGGTACAGGTGCGTACCATCAGCGTACATATGTATCTTGCAGAATTCAATACATATTGGTAGCAAACTGGTGTATATAGAGAACATTACAGGGCCCAGAATAGAATCCTGGCATTACTGCTTTCAGATCTAGTGACGGTAGTGTACCTATTTAGCATCGGGAAACAATTCTGCATCAAACAGTGGACAAAAATAAGGAAAGTTTTCCCTCTTTTGCAGTGATTCCATTGACACAGACTTCCATTAAGATATCCAGATAAGTATTATATTCTAATAACACTGCTGTACAAAATTTGCATTGCTTACATACAGAATTAAAACGCAATGAATGAATATAAAAGCAATTTCAAGCAAGTCCAAAAGCAGGTATTTTATAAGTACAACTTATTGTTTATATCTTGCACCTTGACTTTAATTAACACCTTATATACGACTGCAGTTTTTTTCTTGATTTCAACTCCCCTGAACCATTTTTATAAAAAGCAGGATCCAGGTTCATAAAAAATACTCAAGTTATGTTAACGTGGAAATGTATTAATCCTTTGGTATATTAAATTAAAAAAAATACATTAAAACTAAACCTTATTTTATTAACGTCCCACGAGTTTCTTTATGGGCTTTCAATAATCACCTCCTTACTGGCAATGGCAAGGGAGGTGAGCCGTAAAAGTACTCCTTTGCGAAAAAGTTTGCGACAGAAATGGCAACGATGCGCTCTTTCCATAGTATCAGTGATTACATGCGTCCTTAACTTCCTACTAACAGAGCATTTCTCACAGATTTCACAAGTATAAGGGTTCTCCACAATATGAGTCCTTTTATCGGTTCTTTAAAGAACCTATTGTATTAAGGATTTTACCACAGATTTCGCAGACATGAAGATTACGTTTGTGGTTGTTCATATGGATCCGATTGCTGTTCTTATTTGTAAAGACTTTACAGCATAATTCACATGGGGATTTTAATTTGGCGGGATTCATTTTGTGTTGGGAAAGATGTAACCTGTAATAAATTTTATTTTCGAATTTCTTTTCACATTCTGTACAAACTAGTTTCCTTTATGGATGACATTCTTATGATGGTCTACATCAAGGCGACTGTAAAAACCCCTACCGCAAATATCATATTTGTCCTCGCAAGCTTTAGTATGGGTTATCGGGTGCTTCTTCAAAAATTCCTTGTTTAAAAGCATTTCCCGCAAAAATCACATACGAAATCGCTGTTTCTCGTGGATCAGGTTTATATGGGCAGAGCATTCATATCTACCTTCGTTAACCACCTGCAGCTTTTCTATTTGGGTATTTGAGAACCTACAGAAGAGGAGAATGAAATCTTCTTTAGTAAGGCAATTCTACACCGTAAATGTTCGACAGGGAGTTTTTGTAACTACCAGTTTTGATTGAAACACCATCCATATGAAATTTAATACATATCTTGAAAAACGATTCAACAGCTTGAAGATAACAATCACTACAATACATAAGCTTATATGCTTCACAATTCTAAGAGATCTTATGATGAAACTTTAAGCAAAAGAGGGAGATACTGGGAAATATTGAAAAGCACAACTATTAAAAGTTGCCGATATAAAATTAACTGAAATAAATATTGAAGAATGAACAGGTGATTGTGTATAATTTAACAGTTTTTAGTTAGACACGATAAATTACAATTTCAAACATATTGAATCGTTTAGTACAGAAAGGACCCAACAATCGATACTTGTTTGGTGGTGAAAGAGCTGAGGTTGGTTTCCTTCCTGCACTAAACAGTTACAATATTTAATTAACCCTTTCAAGCATAGCGTACGCTGTAATAGACACAAAACTAAAACATCATTCGTGCATGACGCCCACTGATGTGCTCAAAAATATATATTTTTTCTTTTAATGTTCAATAATTTTCATACTTAACCACATTTGTAAATTCATGCATGAAAGGATTAACAATTTCTTTTGCGATAGCATTAAGTAACCATTAACTTTGTATGCATAATTTGAAACCTTGCCTTTTGATAGTAGTGAATAAAAAGCTTTCCCAAAGATTGGAGTTTTAAAATTATCACCATACAATGAAACACTCTTATAATTTTCCCCAATTACACTTAAAATGTCATCGAAAGAGACCAATGAGAACCAAACTCAAAGTAATTGTCTTCCCTATTTTGCAAGTTGATTGCTCCACACAGTATCGCTAAAAAAAATGTTTATGGAATATGGATCAACTTCTGTTTTATTGAAACTTAAACCAAAAAAGATCATTTATACAAATAACTGCCTCATTTTGCTCTTTTATTTGGCAAACAAAATATTACTTTTTGTTCTCTATAAGTCAAAAATTCAATTCCAACTATCGAGATTTTACTGGAGATAGGTATGGAGAAATTCAAACACAAATAAGAAAATAATTTGATGTTTGGCTCCAAACAAAGTTGGAAATGTTTATTTTACCAATATTTTGAGATGAAACTAATAACCTCGTCTCTATGTTGCTTATACTTTCAAACAAGCTAGATATAATAGTAATCTAACCCTTTCCATCCACCAACAGCTTTTGCCAATTCTAGGGAGCATGGACCAACCATAAGTGAAGTGTATTAAGATGGTCATCCCAGGAAAACTCACTAGCACACTAGACTAAAAAAAAAATTAAATTCTTTTATTAAGTATTCTTAGGGCGGATATTTTATTATTGTAGGAATGAATTGGGTTTGAGGAAAAGAAAGAAAATAATGAGAATTGGAAATTTTTGGAAAAAAGTAAAAAATTTAAAATGTATTTAAAATGAAAATTTATAAAATAAGTTGAATATTATTATAATGAAATACAAGTGTTTTTGAATTATTTGAAAAATTTTAATAAAGAAATTTTAAGAAAATACATAAATGTTGAGCATTTTCACAGTATCCCCAGGATTAGAGTTCGGAAAGAATCTCTTCGGGAAAGCTTGTTTAGAAAAGACTACTGTAAGTAGAAGGTATACACGTTTTTGACCAATGATTTAATGTTTTGGAAAATATGCAATATATTTTTTAAGTTTAGCTATTGGTGGGGTTTAAATTAGACGATTGCTTGAAAATCAAAATTTTGTAAAAGCTATATATTTCTTTGATGTAATATACTCTCTTGGCACTCAGTGTTTTTATTTTGACTTTAATTCTAATAGTGATTGCAAATTTTAGTAAAATCCTACTTATTTAATTTTATATTTCAACTTTCCCTGAGACAGTATCAACTCATTTGAATTACACAGCGAGCAGCATCAAATAATAGAAACCGTGCAGTTACAATAACTCAAAACTTGCCCACCCCTGGTCAAAAACCTAGCTACATGCTTAGGACGGTTAATGATCTTTCCAAAATTCAGCAGTGTTTAAAATATTTCGAATCTGGTTATAAAATCGAAAGAATCATCGTTTTGAACATATATCAACGTTTGACAATTGTCAACGATTTATTCTTTAATTCTATTTTTAATTGAGATTCTAAAACTATACGACCTCCGTAGACAACTAAATGTTAGGACGTAAAATAAAATGTTATCAAGTAGTCAGGGAAAACAAAATTGAACCGTCACCTTTGTTGGTAATCTATTGTTAATGTTTAAGCGAATAACAGTGTTACATTTTTTAAACTTGATTAGAGGTGTCCCTATAAAATTAAGAGATCTGAGACACGTTAATTCGCGAATTTTGTAAGTTTGTAAAAAGTATGCCAACACGAATTTAGTTTTTCGTCCCAACCCTTAGTTGTCAAAATTTGTCCTTTTTTTAATTCATTTACTGCAGTTTAAAATATATATATTTTATTGTTCTTACATGTAAGAATTTCTTAATAAACCTGTTTCTTTCAAAATATACAGCGTGTCCCACTAAGATAACCGAATCTTGGAAACAATATAAGGAAAGGAAAAAAATTTTCATAACTAAAGTGGTAAAGAGAAATTTAATTAAAATATTTTTAAATTCCAAACATGAGCGCTCGGGTGCGCAGTTGTTAGGGTCGACAGTAAATTTGAAATTAGTCGGTAAAATCGCAGGATTAACTGCGTTTTTTAATGCCTTAATAAAAAGCTTAGTTAATTACGCACCACTTTGGTTAAAGAGGTTTTGTCATATTGTGAATAAGCCTAACAGGCGTTGCCGAATCATGTAAAACTAAACCTGCTATAACTTTTGTATTTTTCATCCGAATTAAAGAAATGCGAATTTGTTTGAAAGGGCATTCAGCGCTGTTTTAGACCCATTTAATGATGGGCAGATAAATATGCATATGCATTACTGGTCCAGAGAAAATCTTCATTGGACGAGAGGTTGATCACCAACATAGGTGGAGTTAAAGTTTTGTGGCATTTTAGGTGATAAAGTTATTGAACCATTTATTTTTGAAGACTTAAACAGCGGAACATACTTAAACATCTTACGTAACAAATTACCAATAGTTTTAGAAAATGTTTCGTTGGAAACTCGAAAAACACGGTGGCTTCAGCATGACGGCTGTCTAGCTCATTGTTTACGAATCGTCCGTGACTATCTTCATAATACGTTTCCATATCAGTGGATTGGAAGAGGATCTATTTTTCCATGGCCAGCTAGATCCCCAGATCTGACTGTGTTTGACTTTTATTTATGGGGAAGGATAAAAGATCTGGTTTACCAAACACGTCCTACAATGAATGAAATCTAATTCAAGCAATTCATAATGACATTGCCAGCCTACCAAGGGTAGAAATCAAAGCAGCTGTTATTAGCACTCGTCGTGGACTAAATTTGCGTACAAATAATGACGGCAAACAGGTTAAACATTTAAAATAAATTTAAGTTATTATTTTCATTTCAAGTAACACTATATTACGTACTATTGGTACTGTCTTGGGTTTGCATTGCTTGTCATTTATTTGTTTATTTTGTAACATTTTATTATTTTCATTCCTTTGTTTGGCCAACTAATATAGGTTTCGATATTATTAGGTAGGTATTTGTAACTAATAGGGAGATTATTACGGATAATGGGCTGTTTTCGATATCAGGAAAAAGGAAAAAGGTATCATTACGCGGTTTTCACCACTACTTTAGTCTGTCAAAACTTTTCAAACACAACATAAGGAAAGCATATTATTTCATTTTTAGTTTTAGAGATAATTGAACAGTTGGGAATAACGGCATCTGGTACGTTTCTCGAACATTAACGGGTGGCACAAATTACGACGTCTAAAACAACGCTGAATGCCCTTTTAAACAAATCCACACTTCTCTAATTCGGGTAAAAACTACAGAAGTTATAGCAGGTTTAGTTTTACATGATTCGACAACTACACTTGTTATTCACAATATGACAAAACGTCTTTAACCAGTGTGGAACTTTTACCTGCGAATTTAAAATTTACTATTGACCCTAGCAACCGCGCCCGCTAGCGGTCAAGTTTGGAATTTAAAAATATTTAAGTTTCCATTTGCCACTTTAGTCATGAAAATTTTTTTCCCATCACTATAGCTATTGTAGTTTCCAAGATATCGCCGGTCTCCACTCTTAGCAGGACACGCCGTATATAGATTCCCTTTCAAACAATCATGTCAAGAACAATAATAAAGTAATGATTGGGTACAAGTACCGAAAAGTTACCAAATTTTACATCTCTACCACAGACACGGTATTCTCAACCCCTATTATATTGATTTGATTCCCAAATATAATTTGATGCTTAAACTCATTTTAACATAGTGAAGACAACCAATGATTGGATCATCGTGATTGCGAATTGGTATGAACATCACATGCCCATTGCTTTGAGGCACTTATGTAGTTTGTGCGTTATAGGATGGCGAACGCTTCAGATGCGCCGTGGAAATACAAGACTTTATTTTATAGTCGTTTTTTATTATGCTGATATAATTTAAAAATATAAATCAAGCTACGCCACTACATGTTGCATTGAAACTTGAATTTTCCAGAACGGTGTCCGACAGTACCTTCGGGCAGCACCGGAACTCGCCATCCTACAACGTGAGACCTATATGTCTTCAATGATGTAGAATGCTAGGTATTTCCTATAAGTACATACTTTTACGTGGGGTATGGGCCAAGTAAAACAACTCACTTCATCTCATCAATAATTTAATTAAGAATTCATTTGTAATAGTATAGTGCAAGGCTAACATCTAAAAATGAACTATAATTTTTTTAAACGATGGCTTGATCAGATTAGTTTTTAAAAATTCTACTTACAGTATCTAATAAAAATAAATGTCCCTATTTGTAAGAGCAATAATAATATAACCCGATTAGTAAGGAGTTGGTATTCAAAAAATTTAAAACTATTGTACTTTATGGGACAAATGGGTTTACAAAATATTTTTGCTACCGAACTTTAGATGTAAGCTTACAAATACTGCATATACAAAAACAGAGGATATTATTTTTTTAATACTTGTGATGGTATTCTATAAAACGTTCTCAGTTTATGATTACATGTTCCGCTAGATTCCTCTCTCACGTTTTTTTCTTATATAATCAGAAGTTGAAGAAGTCCATCCATATTGTAGATTTACCTAGGGTGCGTTTGTAAATATATAAAGAGAAAATAATCAGCAGTCCAGGAACTACATTGCAACAAATCGTTGTCATAAACTGGGATGTGTAGATCTTTCATGTCACTTATCAAACTCTGTATTTTATTACCTATAGAATTTATAATACGTATCGTTGTTTTCCGTGCTTATTGACTATAACCTTGATTTTGTTCTTTGCTGCTGTCAAATTATTAAAAATTCAAGCTCATATTGCATGTTGAATTTGCCTAAGCTGGAACTAAAATATCTATTTTTAACATGAAAGTGCTAATCTTTAAAAACAAGCAGAAATGTTTTATCTGTCGTATAACAATAACAATTTTAACTTTGTTTTATCTCTTCAAATAAAAAGTTAGGCTTGCTTTCAACTTATTACGTAAAATTTGGATGACGTTACTAGAATTATGGTAGTTATTCTTCAAAGGTAATAAACGTTACAAGGATTGCAAAATCCCCATCTCGCAATTTAAAGTCACGTGACTTCATGACATCGGCTGCGTTCTACATGGCGTCGAGCGTCGCGTGCTAGTGTTGTTTTATTTCCTTCCTTCTTGTTTATACTTTTCATTACAATAGTTTTTTTTTTCAATACAGTTACGAATATTATCAGGTAATAATGGGCTAGATGCAGTTTAGGAGGAAAAAAATTTTTGGGAAACGGATTACGAACAAGATTGACAAAATGAATTAGTCAAGTAATTTTAATCACAATTTTTTCATTCTTTGTGTTAAAAAAGGTGCTTTATTTTAAAAACTCGGTTTATCAAATCAAATATATAGGTAACAGAGTGTGTTTAAGAAATTCTTTCTATCGGTGTTTAAAGAGAAAAGAAACTAGAGGAAATGAGAGATTTGGGAGCAATTATTGACGAAAATTCAAATTGAAAACACCTACCAAACATGCTACGAATACAGTGGCGTAGCTACACCCACGCAATGCGTAGGGGTCCTAGACGCAAGGGAGTCCAAAGGGCCCTCCGATCTTCTATGTTTTTACTCCTGTTATGATAAATAAATCTTTGAAAGATCTTGCGTGGGGGCCCAAATTTGGTTGTTACGCCCCTGTATGAATACGATATCTACGAAAGCCAATTCACTATTTAAGTAGATATTGAAATACAATCTTTACCCTCCTATTAAAATTGTTAAGCGTATTAGTTATTGAAATAATGAATTGCATATAAGGATTTATTCATTCGTCGGCAACTTTTTTTCCGAAAGAAGCCATTTTTAGAACTAAATTTATCAAAATATGTAGTCGTAAGTAGAGCAACGCAAACTGCGCTGAAAGCCAGTGACTGACGCATAAAAGCTTATATAAAATAAACACGGCCGGGACAATTCGGTATAAGCGTCAGTATAACTGCGACTCGAAAGCCGATCTGTTGTGTATGCATCTACGCTGTCGTATACTATATCGTAGTTCTACGTTTGTTTCCTACGTCGCGAAAACGACCAAAGTTGGACACAATAAGAGAATTTATTGCAGAAATGCCCGATTTAAAGTGTGATGGCGCTAAAATTCAATGTGTAGTGTGTAAAATAGATTTAATGTGTTGGTCGGAAAGTGATTGTCTACGGCACGTAAATAAATTATGACAAATTTAAATTTAATTTATGTGTTTATTGCATGTAATTTACCATTTCGTTTACTAAGGAAGAAAGCATACGTCTCGTTTTGGAATGAATATTCGGACTTTAAGTTACCAAGTGAGAGAACATTACAGAGTTGTGCCGTCTGCTCGTGAGCATGTCGAGAAAAGAATTAAATCGGAGTTGCAAGATAAAAAACTGTGGTTATGTGTGGACGAAACAACAAATCGTAAAAAAGCATTCTGTGGTTGGAACCACATCGACCGTCACCCTCAATTTTACTAGTTTCCAGACGAATACAACATTGCACTGCCGAAGTAATTTCAATGTTAGTGTTAAATACATTGGAAAAGTTTGAACTTTTAACAAATCAACTATTGATGTTTATGAGTGATGGTGCCGCAAACATGCTTTCTGTAGGTCAATCCCTTAAAAAACATTGTGCTAACTTGTTGCATATTACATGTAAAATTCATACTCTCAGTCTCGTAGCAGATAGTATCAGAAAATGTTATCCCTAGGTAGACGCTCTAATAGCACATACAAAAGCTATGTTTGTAAAATCCCCAAAACGTATTCGGGAATTTCATAGACTATGCCCCGGTATTCCTGAACCACCACAACCCATTCTTACTCGTTGGGGAACATGGTTAGAGGCTGCATTTTATTATCTTAAATATTTTGAGAATATAAAGAACGTGATTTTAGAATTCGACTCAAAGGAAGCTGCGGCTGTCAAGGTAAGCCGCTTGAAATTTCAGGATAGTCAAGTTAAAACAGATTTGGATATTATTCAGAACAATTACGTGAGACTAGCGGATGCGATAGAAGAACTACAAAATTCTTCGGTGTCGTTAGTGGAATCTTTGCAAATAGTGCAACATGTTCACCGACAGCTATGCGCGATAGAAGACGCAAGAAATGTTTGTGTTTTAGAAAGGTTTGAAGGTGTTTTAGATGTAGACTCTGATTTTGGCACATTAAGACAAATTTGTGAAGGTGCGTCAACAGAACCGTTAAGTTATTTGAAAGATTATTTTACTTACGCAATAACGTCACTAGATGTAGAATGTTCGTTTTCGGCATACAAAAACACTTTTTCTTCACGCCGCACTCACTTTGCCGAAACAACTTTGGAAACATATCTAATGTTACAAATATTAAGTAGACATTATCCACTTTGTGATTTCACGGAGGACTCTTAAGACGGTAAGTGTTTGAGCACGTATCACATTTAATTTATTTTGTGTAAACTTTTATGCGTCCGCCACTGGCTTTCAGCGCAGTTGCGTTGCTCTAGTCCTAAGTCGTTAGAATTATGAAATATATAGGTTTATTCCAACAGAAATCACAAACTAGTCAGATGCTATTTGATTGGTTAAAAGAAAAAACCGAAACCGTTTTCCGATTTCACAGTATATGCTGTGACTAATTTAGAATCTGTGTTGAAACAACGCTTACATTTTTGAAAATGATCCTAAAACATTTTCTTTTGTTAAACAATTTTATTTTTGCTTTGCTTAATGGTGCTGTAATACACCGCAATTCAATTATTTATTACCGATTTTATAATAGTCGTAATTATAAAACATAATTATTGTTATTATAAGTAAAAAATAAGTGATTCATTTTTATACACGAACTAACATTTAATCGAACGGTATGCAGCGATTTCAAATATTTTACTATTTATACTATAAAAAAAAACCAATATATTTAAAATTCCGTAAATACATTAGAGTCATTTTCAAACACAGCACTCACCGTTCAGCTGATTACTTAGTTTTTAGTAAAATTCATCCAAAATGCGTGTTTTTAATCAAGTATAAGTATCAGGCAAACTATTCCAAGTAACAAATAGAACTTGCATTTTCAGGGCATTCTTTACGAGTGGTATGGGAAATTACACGTAAATCTGCGCCACCCCAGGTGAAAAATGGACCGAACGATATTCATTTTTTTCCAAAATGCAACTTTTGAACGTTTATCGGCAATTGCGCCGGTTATTTTTACCAAATTATTAATATTATGCGTAAAAAATTAATTTAGTCTTCAAGTCCTTCCAAATGTAGAAGAAAAAGCTATTGATTTGTTTGATGTAATTAGAAAGATGTGAAAAATTAAATCGGAGCGCTCGTAAGTTTCAAGATTCAGAATTCAGTATATTTTATTTAATTCAAATATGTTGAAAAATAATGAAGATCCCTTGCAACGCGTTTTAAATGTCTACAAGTCAATTTTAATCAGAAGAAATCATAGACCCTACCTACACTAGGTACGAGATCTGGACTATAGAAGAGCCCTAAGATTTCTCTATTTCACCATTTGTGCAACAAAAGTATATTTATGTCTTTTTAAATTGTCTAATTTACTTTTAAGTTTCACACATTTGGAATTCCACATTTTTTTGATTCTAGTTGAAAAACGCTTCGTAAATATCGCAAAAAAAAGAGAAAAACTGAAATCGACTGAATTAATTTGGGGTGGTCTCAATAAAAACGAATTTGCTCTTTAAATCTCTGACCAAATTCCAATTTCATATTTATTATAAGTGATTAGTGAAAGCTTAAAAAAATAGCAAAGCTTACGAGTAATTTTTATCTTTTATTTAAATTTAAAATTTTGTTTTGTTACATTACTTACGAACTTAGGGCCGCAATAATGCACTAAAAACACCTGCAGGTTGATGACACCTGGTCTAAAAGTTAAATGGAGAAGTCAACCATCATGTTCAATTGAAAGGTTAGATTTAGTGGGATGATGTACATAATTACAACAGAAATATAAATAATTTTTATTTAACTTTTTATTAAAAGTATTCAGGAATTCAAGAATGTTTTTCAAGTAGCGAAACATATGACTTAAAATTTAAATTTAATTTGGAAATAACGAAAACACAACTGCACGTAAGAACGCTTCCACTTTAAGTTGAAACTATACGTACTATACTGCAAATTAAAATAGTATTTTTGGTAAATAACTATAAAAACAACTAGTTTATTTACTGCAATCATTTTTTTTTTCTTGATTATCTACGCGTTTTTATTGCAAACATTCTGAAAAAAGATGTATTTCACCATTAGCTGCTTTCTATTTGTTTTATTAACTGTACCGTATCGTTCCTCAAAGTACAGTGCTGAACGGTATTAAAAGAAATATCCATTTATGACGTGGACAAAAATCTAATAATTCTAACCTAACTTTCTATATTGAGAAATGTAAACAAAAACAAATTCCCTGTAGATAAGGCCAGTATGTAATGTAAATTAAATTTCGAGTTATAAACATAGGTATAACCTAAACCTAACCTCAGTGAGCGTAACGCGGAGAATATCAATAGACCTGTTTTGCGCATGCGCCAACAGAACAGCACGTGACGCAACAAATTTTCGGCAGGGACACGAGGGGAAGTGGAATTTAAAAAAAAAGTTTCGGAACTGTCCGTTCTTTTCAAATGGAACACATTTGAAATTTGTACCGTACAAACGGTTCAGTACAGTACTTTGGATCAAATAGAAAGCAACTATTATAGTTGGAATAAAATGTAATGGAACGCAGATGATGTCACCAGCAGCTTGACCTTGAGAGGGCAAATCGGCCGCATTGGGCAATCCTTGTAACGTTCAGTATCCTCGGCTATTCCTATCCAAAATACGACAAAGTAATCATGGATTTTCTTTTCTCTATACACATAGTGATATTGGCTTGTGACTATTGATATACGACTACCTATGAACATGAAAATTTCACTTCACATTTATTGATCTAAATAATTTAAAATACGGCAGACTAATCAGGGTTGTATTACTTTAACGATAGCAACGTTGACTTTTGACTAATGATATATTTACTTCAGTTCAATTTATTCACCTAAACAATCCCCAGGTTATTGATCACCGACATTCACACCACCGAAATATTAAATTATCATTGGACACATTTCTTGATCCAACAGATCTCTTCACAATGTGTTTGTAATCCCTTCGTATTCCATTTTATGTATTTAAATAAAATAAAACTTCCATCATTACAATTGCAAATACATTAAAAATAAAACGTACTTTTAACCAAGTGGCAGTACCTGCTGCTATTCAATATTTTACGTAGTTTAAATTACTCAAGTTTGTAGTTAATAATAAGCATACTAAATGAAACAATACGTTTAATTTTAGATTTTATAAATTTAATACATGCATTGATGTGTAACATTTGAAATTACAAGTGAACTAATTAAGATATGTATAAAAAAGAATGTTCTTACCTGTCCTTGGCCTCGCTGTCTTAATTCAAAATTTTGCAAGCTTAGCAATTCTAATTGAATTTATATTAATTTGGGAAGAAAGTACAACTCGAATATCTTTATTTCCTTTGATATACGATTGATTGGAATGCGTCGATTACAAAAGAAATATACTTGCACATTAAATTATTACTCTATTTACAATCTAATCTGAATTATTACATGACCTAAACAAAATCCTCTCTTCCCGGGTAGGCAACAAAACTCTGATTACCAACAAAATTTTAAGAATATAATTTCATCAAATCTGATCTTTTTTTTGCAATAAACCTAACCATTATTTAAAATCTTTCAAAATGAATATAATTTTTTTATGGAATTAAAATTGTGTTACTGAAAAAATCATTTTAAAATGTTGCTTTAAATCTGATGTTTATTCATGAATCCTAACTTTAGAAAGAAATTAAAAATATTTAAATTTTAGTTGTGAAATAATTTGGAGACTTATTTATGTTTTATTTGACAAATTTTTCTGAACTTGTTTTGAATTATTTTTTGTACATTCATAATACATTCCTGTATGTGCAATTTATAATAGCCGTATGGGGCAATCACAATACAAAACAACAACACAATAAATGCTTTTTATTAATAATTCAAAATTTGCTTTATTTATTTCTCAAATTTAAAGATGACACGTACAAAATACGCCAAAAAGGCAAGACCAAAATTGCAGAACAGCTGCTCTACATCTCGTTCTACCATCCACGACGTCAAAGCTGAAACTCCATCTTCTCCAATGGGGACTTACAGGTAATAAGACAATATAGAACTTACATAGCTCATAAAATTTGATCAATAATGCTGTTAAAAGATCCATGCCCTTCCAAAACCCTTCACAAAAGAATTACGCATGGCCACCACATTATATCATAAAAATCTTATTAAGAAATTACATTCTTTTGAAAGGAATAAAAGGAGGGTATTTTCTTTTATTATTGTCCGATTTTTTCCTAAATAAGACCTTTACGATATGCCCACCTCTTTTAACAGACTTTTAAGAAATTATTACACTTCCGGAATAGTATTTACTCTTTAAAGGCCTTTTTAATGCTTAATTAAGAAGTACTTCTTTGTATTAAACGAAATTTATTCCGCTTTTACAACAAATTTAAATTTAAATTTGTAAAAAAAAAACCGATCAAGGATGATGTGAATGTAAGACGAAATCCGCATAGATTCCCCCGTCCCCTATATCTATCGAACTTAAACTAAAACTAGAGAACTACTTGCATTCGATCAAGAAAAGAACAGAGAAAAAAATACTAACCTTTTGTTTGCTTTAATTCCTTGGGTAGTAACAATCTAGTATTAATTTTTTTTTTGTTATATAGGAAATTGAAAAAATTCAAATTCCACTTCAAAATTCATTTATTAAAAACTATAATTATGTTCGTTTGATGAATTTATTGTTATTAACACTAATTTGCACAAATTCTTAATTACCTTTTCATTAATATTTCTTCTTGTGATAATACGTTGCAAAATTATTGAACATAATATCAAGAAGCATTCAATCTTTATGTCTGAAATTCAGCACAAAGATCCAAGAGGCACTGTTAAATTTTTTGTTGCATTATTATTATTTTCATTACTTTGTTATTACGACACACAAGATTTAAGCCATGTAATTTTTAATATAAAAAATATTAAAAAAAATCGCACCGCAATCTATTAATTCTTCTGTAATTATCCCCTCTTTTTTAACACCACTACCACCCTCCTTCCCTTTCCAAAAACTTGATCATTTTTGCAAAAATATAAAGCTATATTTTTACAATAATAATGATCAAAATAAAATAATATACACATAACATACGTAGCAAAGTGATAATTATCACATTGCAAAATGAAATAAAATCATTGAAAACAAACAAATTTGTTTGTTTTCTTTTAAATTATTCTTGTACAAAAAGTACAAGAAATATACAACATAATCATATATGGAAAGACAATAATATGCCATTCCAAAATACAAAAACAAAACAATAAATACATATACATAAATATCAATCAAATATTATCAAAATTGTAAAATATATTCAATAACTATTGAACTATGTATTCATAAATCAAAATCAAAACTGAAATAATATTAAGATGTAAAGAATAAATAAATCTGGACGAAATATGGTATTTTTAGTATGAATTTAAGAGTAATATTTCAGTTTTGATTATTCATCAACATGACTAGATGATTATATGCACTCCTCATTTTCTGAACAATTTCTAATAAGATTTCTGAAGAAGCCAACAACTTGATTATTGAAATATTTTCCGCCAAATCATTTAAACAGCATCATCTAGCCAAAATGAAAGGAAAATCTGTTGGAGGCAAAGAAAAAGTCTACTCACGGTGTGTCTGTGCTCCCTTTGCCAAGTCCGGAGGGTCCTGGTTGGTCAGTATCATCGCCAACGGCCACGTATTTCTCGGGTTCCGGGTCATCAGCGTTATCATCACCGTCGCTTTCACTTTCTTCTTCAGTCTGAAACAATTGAGAAGAAAAAACATAGCAAACATAAACAAAAACAAAGGATTTATCCCAGATCTCCGTTGACGTCGTTTATTAAAGCCGGCTTCTCACAAACCCATAATCGAACCCCAATCAAATTTTGGCAGCTCTAGATAGTAATATCCTAGAATTTATCACAACTTTATGGAATGTGGAACTATGAACGTCTTGGTGTGTATCTTAATTCCTAATACTCTTTTAGGGATCCCAAATCTCTCATGTTAATAGGTTACTATTCCTACCTACGTTATTATTAGCCCTATGAAATCGAAGAAGATGAAAACTTGGTCCCCACTGTGAAACATGGAGGAGGTAGTGTTATGGTATGGAGGACAACGGTGGCGAGAGGTTGGAAATGTGACTTTTATTGAAGGTAATACGGATCAATAGATCTGCATATATTGCGCAATCTGTTACCATCTGTAGAAAATTCGAGCCTAGGAAATCAATAGATTTTTCAACACAACGGTGACCCAAAAGACACGGCGTTTATTATCAAAGAATGGTTAGCACAAAATGTTTCCAAACAATTGCATACACTACTCCAGTCGTCGAATTTAAATGCCATTTGACTCATTTGGGATGAATTAGAAAGAATTTTTGCAGGATACACTTAAAAATGCATGGAATGAAATAACAACGTTAAAGAATGTGGTTAAATGACAATCCCCAGAAGAGTGCAGGCAATTATTGACGCTGGTAAGATATGTATTCATTTTCGTTTTAATTTAATTTAATCATTTGTATTTATCCATATGTGTATGTAAACTTTTTTTTAAAAATTATTTTTTGAAAATAAAAGTGTTTTAAATATAATTTTCTTTCCTTCAATTTAATTTACATTATCACTAAAGAGACATAATATATAAGATAGACATTAATTTCATTTTTAATTTGAGATTTAGCAAAAGATTTCTTGGTGTATGTAGACTTTTGTGACTAACTGTACATGTACCTTTAATAGGAACCGAAAGCCAGAAACTATATTCAAAATTTGGAAAAATATACGTATTCCACTAAAACAAAAATAGAAATTTTACTTTTTTGTAAAAATGTGTTGTTCAATTGTTTTTCTATTAAGTGCATATTAACCAGCAGTAAAAACACTACTAGTTTACTAATTTAACCTACTTCATAGGACCAATAATAGTGGAGGTAGCAATAGCGGCCCGTTAATTTAAATCAGCCTGTATATTCAAGAAGTGTTTTGATAATTGGTCCTTATAATACTTGAAAAGTTAGATCTAAAAAAACAAAAAATTCGTGAATTTAAAACTGAAACTTAGAAGAAGATATTAAAATTAGTTCTCCATGTTTAACACACGAGGGTGTATTTTTGTTATAGCAGTAGAAGTTTTATTTCTTAATAAAATTAATGAAATAAATTAAATTGGAACATCGCAGTGTTATAAATTTCCTGACATGGAGAAAATGCATTTATCTTATTTTCAAGTTAAATGTTGATTCAAACACTTTGGATGAGGTGGGGTATCAATTGCTAATAAGCCAAGGTTCGGATGAACACGTGAAAGCTGTAACTAGAAATATGATGATAAAATTCGAAAATTTGCATCTGCAGTCTCCATTATTGACAACGAAATCTGTACTTATATCTAAAACAATTGTCTTAAAAATTTTGCATGAACTTGTGCCAAAACTGTTGGGAAAAGACTCAAGCAGGAATCCATGCAATGCATTCATTCATAACAGATTTTCCACATTAATCAAAACCTAAACACAATTCACTGGAAAGAAAAAACTTATGGCAACAGTTTTCTGAGATTCTGAAGGGATCTACTATAAACGGGATAATTCAAAATTTAAAAGCTGATTTGGAGAATACATGATAAGGCTTTTATTCTCGGCTTCCGATTTCGTTTGATTGCATTAGATTTGCAAAAGAAATAAACATAATTAAAACAAATAAATAAAATTCTTGCAGTTTTCGCAGTTTGAAATCATAATCTAACACCAGCCGACAAAATGACGTTATAACAATTTTTAAATCCTGTATTTTGAATATTCATTTCCCCAAATGCAATTGACATCACAAATAGATTAGAAAAAAGTACATAGCTGAGAGAATATCAAGTTGAATTGAACCAAATGGAATAGAAAAGCATTAGCGTTATGTGAAGATCTGGAGATTTTATGGTAGAAGGGTGTCAAAGCTTATCAAAAACAATGGTAAGTAAAGTGGCCAGATTTTGAAAATCAAAGATGGGCGTTACCAGGAGGTAAACAGGAGACAAGATTTTTTGGTCAAATGAAATGAGTTATTTAAGAATTTGAAGACTAAATAGTCTTCAAATTCAAGAGAATCCAAAGAGATAGAAAGCACTAGTAAATAGATTCCCAAAGATCTCTCAATAAATGAATATCAACGACATCAATGAAGAAAATTCTAATTAAGATTGTTTAATTTTGCACTTGCACAATGTATAGTAGGAATATTGCAGATGATGAATAAGTATGAAAAGAATGGGTGTATTTGGGCTATCAGACAGTTTATGATAAAAAATTAACTTATCATCTATATTTCAATTTAGACGGTTCGAAATGAAAAAATAAACCAATATTATACATAGTGGTCTAAATTAACGGGCCAATATTGTTCCATCCATTATTATTGGTCCTACAAAATCTGTGAAATTGGCAAGTTAGTAATGTTTTTACTGCTGGTTAATATGCAGTTAAAAAAAAAGCAATTGAATAACACATTCTTACAAATGAAAATCAACGCCTACATTACAAAACACCCTGTATATTTTTCAAGGTTTTGAAAAATAACACAGGCCTGCGATGGTTATGTTTTTCAACTTTTGATGATTGGTTCCTATGTATTTTTTTGCACTGAAAATGACCTTACTTTTTTTTCATCACGTCAGAATTTTTTGCAAATGACAATTTTCAAAATATGTAATATGTCGAAAAATATCGAAAATATGAGTCTTAATGACAGACTTAAAATGGTTTTTTTCTTATAAAATTTATAATTTTTTAGCTTATACTATGCAATATTATAGCTAAGCAGCTGAAGGGTCTGATGAGGGGGGCAAGGGGTCCATTGACCCCTAAAAATTTAATGAAAACCGCCACAAAATTAGCCTATTTTATTACGTTTTCCATTTATTTATTTTTATTATTGCTTAGTTCATAAGTGGGATCGACATGTAATTTTAAGTTTATCACCGGTTTATTATGAAAACGCAACATTTTCATCATAAACCGGCAGATGCGCACTTTTAAAAACGTGTCAAAAATCTCAACATGTGCTGTCGCGCCCTTAGCTTATTCGTACGTGTCCTCCGCGATCAGAAGTGTTTTTTTTTTGTCGGCGGATATACGCTAAAAAGCAAACATACAGTTTTCTAAATGGCTCCAAGAGTCTGTAAAAAATCCCCAGATTAATTTTGTGACATTTGTGGTGAGTTAATGATGCAAAGGCAAAAAAGAAATATAACAACTTTCGTTCGGCAAGTTTATCCGGGATTTCGGTGTAAAAGTAGGAGATATCAAAACAAATTGGGGGACCCCCCCCCATGTTTGCTATACGTGTTTGAAGGGCTTAGACGGTGGTCAAAGGGTGGCAATCTGTTCCAGATTTGGAGTTCCGATGGTATCCGAGAGCCCAAATCAATAGCGATGATTTTTTTTTGTTAACCTATTCATGGTTTCAATTTAAAAAAATAAAAAAAAATTGTCTATCCCAAATTTGCCATCGGGTTTGTCCTGTCTCTCATGGTCCAGACGTACCAGTCCCACTCCCCATAAAATTTACCTGAAGTAGATGGTTGGAAAGTGATTCAAGTGGGGAAACCCAAGATAATACAGAGGGTAAACCTGGAAATCTGCACCACAACCTTTTTTAAAATTGAACTAAACGATTTGATTCCCGACTTACATCTGACCAAAGAGGCTTCAGAATTAAAAATTAAATTAAGTATATATGTAATAAAATAGAAATTTAGGCTAATTTTGTGGCGGTTTTTATCAAATTTTTGAGGGTCAATGGACTCCCCCGCCCCCTAATCAGACCCTTGAACTGCTTAGTAAAATACAAAAAAAGCCAAAAAAAAAACATTTTATAAGAAAAAAAAAAAAAATTTTAAGTCTGTCATTAAATCTTATTTCCGATATTTTTCGACATATTACAAATTTTGAAAATTGTCATTTGCAAAAAATTTCATGATGGAAAAAAAGTAAGGTCATTTTCGGATTCAGCGCAAAAAAATACATAGGAATCAATCATCAAAAGTTGAAAAACATTACACAACCAAAAAAATGCAGGCCTGTGTAATTCAATAATATATTCTTACCTTTTATTGACGTCCTGATGTCCACTGCGACAACCTGGCTTACCGGGGCAGTAGTATTTTGTCGCAACGGACATCAGGACACCAATAAAAGGTAAGAATATATTTTTTCTAATAATACTGTATCTCACGCACCCCACTTTTGCGCGATACGCCTCTGACGTTGCACTCGTTTGACGAACCTTACACATTACATACATACATTTGGTGAGTTTCCCACCAAACACAACATCCAAGCTCAAGGTAGAAATACCAGGTAGAAATACAAACCAGGTTCTACCAGGTAGAAATACATACAAAAGAGTTACGTGTGTAATTTGCGTAGAGAGTAATGATGAATTCAATGCTTGAACTGCAGGCTTGTACAGATATCCCTGAGTTCTGAGAATTATATACATATATATTATGAGATCATTGTAAACTATATTGAAGTCCGATGTTCAGGTATATGCATATTTTAAAGATGTCAGGTGCGAGGAGCCACTTTAAAATAACATAAAAACACAGACCAACATTTGATGTGAATTTTGTAATGCTATATGTTCTTTAAAACATAGGAAAAGAACATATAGCTTATTACCGCTATGGAAGGATTGAATAGACAAGTGTAACACAAGACATAAATGAAACCGGGCATAATATTCAAATAGAAATCATTTATATGAAAAAGACAATGTTCCATGTCATTGAGCGCAATCTAAGAAATTTGCCGTTACTAGATTGGCCTCGAAATTCTCCGGAAAAAATAATTTAAAATATTAAGGAAGTGTGGGAAAACAGCGATAAAATAAAATTGGTAATACAGAAGTCAATAAGAAACAGGACCAAAAAAATAGCTGCTGTTATTACATCAAAAGGAGGTTATACTAAGTAGTAAGCAATCTACAGGTATTTCCATTTGTTTTAATAGTTATTCAAAAAATAGTACAAACATTTGTTTTCTATTTCCAGAATTACCATAATTTCCTACTGGTCCTAATTTAAGAGCCAATGACTGTATATAGAGGAAAGTATTGATCTAAGGGACAAAACATTATATTTTGTATTATTCCGTAAAGTTTTAATTCTTTCTTCTACACCCAGCGAAGTTTCTATAGTTCCACATAATTTTGCAGTTCCCATATACATATTTTCTATAGTTCCAGAGTTAGATAAATCTAGTGCGAAGTCATTGTCTTCCAGTACAAGAAAACATCTTAAAAAGTACATACTGGTTACAATTTTAAAGAGGTGGCTAATTCCTACGGCAAAGATCACACCAAGAGGAGAAATTAAAAACTAAACCAAAGACAGTGCTCATCAGTGTTTGGGTTAGCCTTTTCTAGTAATGTAACCGCGCAACAAATAAAATCTGCTTTAAATTTGCCAGTAACTAAGACACATGTACAACAAATTTTATCTGGCAGCAAAAGTTTTCAATGGTTAAAAAAGGTTTTAAAAACATCCGTAAAGGACAAACAAAAAAGCGAGATTAAAATACACGCAAAATCATACAAGATGGGATCATTAGTGGAAGAACGTCATATTTTCTGACGAGAAGATATTTAATTTGGACAGTACTGATGGTTTGAAATATTATTGACACGATTTGAAGGACACTGAAATTGTAACGAGTCAAAATTTTGGTGGCGGTAGTGTTATGGTTTAGGCGACTTCTACCAATAACAAAAAAAAACCTATATGTTTTATTCCTTACGAAACGAATTTTGAATCTTACGTGCAACTTCTGAAAAAAGTTGTAACAGACTTTAATGAACAAATGTCGTCGCAAGACTGGATATTTCAGCAAACAAACAAAGGAGTGATTTCATCAAAAGGAAATCTTGTGATTACAATGGCCAGTTCCCTCAGCCGACCTGAATCTCTGGGGAATATTGCCAAAAATAGTATAATAAAACACCAAGGAATATGGCGGTCGTTGGGAACTTAGGATGACGACCAAAGCTTTAGAAAAATGTCAGTCTTTTAAATTTCACCAATATTTCGAAGTACATGTTAGGAGCTCCTAACATATACTACATTGAATCCCAAAATTCACAAATCTGGCTATCTATTTTAACCCGTTTATGACCCTAATGAAGCTTTAAAAATAAAAGCAAAATATTGAAATTAAAAATGGTATATGCCAATAATAAACAATACAATAGTATCAAAGAACTGAAATCTGCGATAACGAGGTGTTAACATGAGATTCCTATTTCGCTGTTTTAAATTATCATTATTGTAAATATTTTCTATAAAAAGTGTTATCAATTTTTCTGTGTTATTTTCTCCTGTGTTTGCTTTTCTTTATAGTTTAGCACTAACTTCAATGCATAATATACCAAAGATATTAACCGAACCAAATATTAAATTTTTGTAAAAATGCTACGGTGATAATTAAAATACTATTCCCCTACATATATTTGGATTTTCTCAAAATTTATTCCGTTCATCCGGAGATTACGAAGAAAAATAGCAAAATATACAAAAAAATAATGAAGAAACAGATACAATATTCCCTCAGATCTCATAATCTTTGCGCACAGAGAGCCACAAATCGAACTATAGTAAATTACGGCATAACACAGTAACCAGATAAACTGATACAGTTCGATCACCTCTAGCGTTCAAGATTCTCATCATTGGGAAGTTTTCAAACCAAAAAGGCATTCAAATGAAATTGTGATAAAAAAAATGAGATGTATTTAAAACAAACATACCTTGGTTACAGTCATTTCCATCATAGAATCTCCAGCATCGTTATCGTCACTGGAATCTATCGCCTCAGGTGGTATAGGCTTCGTGGCTTGCCGCCTTCGTCTTGGTCTTTTGGCTATCGGTTCGTCGGAATTCACAGATGTATTCGATGCGACTCCATCTGTGTTCGAACCCTAAATGAATCACCATTAAAAATAACAATTCCCCCGATTAAACTTTATATTAAATTACTCACCTGAGATTCTTTAAATGGAAAATCCGATTGATACTGTAATTGTTGCTGCTGTAGAATGTAACTCTGTGCTTCGCTTGATAGTTCCGGGGTTTCGTTTGTACTTTCGACAGGTTCGAGTTTCTCCTGTTTAACGGTTGCTTGCGGTTGCGTTGTTAATTCACCTGCTACGTTCTTCGAATCCATTTTAGCTTGCTCGATCCAGGACAGTAGTTGCTTTTCCGCGTTAGCGGTCGTATTGTAAAATTGGTAAAGTAATTCTAGCTTGTACAGGCAACCATCACAAATTTTTTTGGGTAATTTGTCTTCTTTTGAAACCTGTATGTGAAATAGAAAAGATAAATATTATTTATATTATATATACTGAAATGTAAATACTTGGGATTTTCAAAGATATTCCGGTATAAACATTTAAATAAACCCGATAGATTGGGACTGTTGTACTTATTATATGCATATATTATCGTTAAGGATTTAATTCATAAGTACCTGGAAAGGTCGGATTAGGAAAAATCACCGTAGGGTGCAGGAATTATCGTAAATTTATCCGCTTCTACTTTGGTTAACTGGCGATTATTCGATGGAAATGCGTAAATAAGGTGTGACGAATATAAAAGCGTAAAACATAATCAAAATGGCGGGCGACGCTTTCCTTACCTTGACCGGCAAACAAGCCGTGATTTTCAAGCATATCTGCCTAATATCGCCCTGTTCGTCGAAAATCGGTACGTTCACTTGTTCTTTGACCAGACACAGACGACACAATTGCATAATTTCCATTATGCTTACCATTGCCGCGTTAATTTTTTTGGGAAATTCATTGAAACAATCCGCCGAACGTTAGCCGACCACATAAGAAATCGATGCGATAGAAGAAAGCGGAAACGGAATGTAGCGACATCTACGACCGGGTCCGATTCGACCAATAGGCGAAGCTTAATAACGATTCACGATAACCGAACTCGGTTTTGAAAAAAATAAATGGAAAAAATGCAACAAAATCATTAATCCTGTATGACACCATTCATTTAAATTCATTCATTCATTTAAATTCTCGAATTAAAACGTGCATTTGCCAATTTTCTGTATGCAAATAAAAAGTGTGATGTTAGTAATAGTTTGGATATTTGTGTATACTGTAAGAGCGAGCGTATTATGATCAGCCAGCATAATCGACATTTTTCGGAAATGCGATAGCAAAGTCGTGTTTTACACGTGTACGTGAACGAATATGTCGTTTATAACGTGAGCAAGGTGTTTTTGGAAATGCAAGAGCGAAGTTGTGGCTTGTACAGGTACGTGAACGAATACGTCGTTTATAACACGAGTAAGGTGCACAAATGAATTTGAGTTTACGCAATTTTGTCAAGCAAATGACATTTCACAGTGACATTCAACTCAGCACACGTTTAGATGCGCTAAGTTCGTGTGAAATCGGGTGATCATAGTACGCTCGCTCGTACGGTATAGTTCTAAACTGATAAATTTATTATAATAAAAGAGTAGCAAATATACAGTATTACACGTCATTACATTACAAAAAAAAAGTAACAGAATTGCATTTAAATGGTGACTTGCATAGAAATTACAATCTTATATAAATTTGTTTTTTAGAATGATTCAGATACGAATTATTAATAGAATTGTAATTTTTTAAATTTCGCGGATGATTTAAGTTTGTTGGCGAATATGTCAACTCTAAAAAAAAAATGAAAAAAAGGTAAAGTTGTAAGAGTGTTTAAAATTGGCCAATTGGTAAAAAAAGCAACTTTTTCCTTTGACATTTCCTGCGAATTTGAAAAATAATGGCTTATTTTGAAATTTGGCAGTTAAGTGATTGTTCGTCTTCATACACCCTGACATAATTTTTTAAGTACAAACAAATGATAATGACAAAATCTGCCTATATTGATTAATAAAAAAAATGTCTCAATTGGCATAAGAATTAGGCCAAATGCTATGTTGGATGAATTATTTTTATCCAAGTAAAAGAATGAATAAGTACAATTTAATTAAACAATATTCCAAAATAATTTTTAAATTTATCAGGTTAATGTTTTTCAAAATACATTTTCCTTAGATACTTTCGACAACCAAAAACATTATTTTCTTAAAGGACTAAATGTTGTGGAAGCTGTTTGGACAACCAGTATTGCAATTTTTATATTTTCAACCGTCAAAAATTTTAGTAACAGAAACCTCAACCAATTTTAGTGAAATTTATTATAATATAGTAAAATATTGCAAAAAAGAAAAATTGGCAGCAATATTATTAAGCTATAAAAATTATATCAAGATTTTTACACAGTGAAACACTAATTTGGTTCATTTACAAAATGAATTTGATAAATTTCTAAGTAATTGTAGAAAAATCTGATAATTGATAACAAAATCTGAATTGAATAATAATTTATAAAATGCCGGTGTAAATAAACAACACTAACCACAAATTGAGACAAAAAAATGCTAAAATTACATGTTAAACATTCTTTCAAATTCGCGAGTATTTTAAGTTAATATGTTGGTGAAAAAAAAGCAAAATCGTTCATAAAAAACCCAAGGGCAAAAATATTGCATATGTTATTTTTTTTTTTTTTATTTTTTTTTTGATTTCTATTGCTAAATCTTTTAACACTGGAGTGTTCTACGTATTTAACAATTTGTTACAAAAAAAGAGAATATTTTAATATGAGTGAATAAGAGATAATGATAAAACGTTATAAATTAGCATAATGTGCCTTGGAGACCAAAACACTGATTTGATCTCCAGTCCATGTAGTCAGAATGACATTTCCAGAGGTTTAATGCACAAGGGGTGCCGGGTTTAAAGAGATGCCTCATTGAAGTGTTTTTAAATTGTGTTAAAATTGTTTGTTTAGCCAATGAAGGGGGACAGACAAGAAGATATTGCACGGAGATTAAATATCCATCAATCGACTGTCCCCGTATAGTAAAACGACACAATGAGACTGGAGAATAAAAAAGGATGTGGTCAAGGACGAAAATATGACAACGCCAAGAGATGACCAATTTTTGGATTTAATCTTACGAAAGGGCCCATTACAGCACCGCATCTTAGAAATGAATTATTGAATACGAGACAAGTCTGTCAAAATTGGGGGCAGAATTTTTTCCCCCTCCGGGCTTTCTCACGTCACAAAATTGACTTCTAGAATTTGCAAGAGCTCAAAGGAAAAAAAAGGGGAATTTTTTAAAAAAAAATTTATGGAAGTGATGGATACTTTTAAACAGAAAATCAGGGAATGTTTCGAAAAATGAAATTTTTCACAAAATTTTGCTTGGTGTTTTGGTGGCGGTTCCATTATGCTAGGGGGGGCCATTAGTTGGGAGAGTCGCATAGAACTCATTGATGTAAATTTAAGAATGAATGCTGACTGGTACATACACAACATCCTTGAAGAACATGTTTTACCTTATGCGGACTTTATGCCCGAGCCCATGCCGCAAGGACAGTGATCTGGTACCTTGAGGATGTCGGGGTTGCGACGCTTGAGTGACCAGCAAATAGTCCCGACACAAATCCTATAAAACATCTATGGGACATTCCAAAAAGAAATATACGAGCACGAAATCCAGCTCCTAATTCAATTGCAGAATTAAGAATTGCTGCACTGCGAGAATGGAATCGAATTCCTCAAGAAATCATCAAAGATCTTTTACGCAGCATGATTAGGAGGATGCAGGATATCGTTAGAGCAAGAGGAGGAAGTACTAAGTATTAAAGTGTTATTATGTTGGTGTCGTTATTATATTTGTGGTTAATTAATGCTGTTTTTCCACTAAACGTTTTTGGTCAAAAACAAATTGTGTTAATAATTCCTCCATGAATTGCTATAAATCCTCCCTATGTAATTTATTTTCCATTATCAATAACGTAAAACACTCCGGTACAAGATTTAGCAACAAAAATCACAAAACAGCAGAAAAACAATAAAGGCCGAAAATAAAATATGCAATATTTTTGCCTGTGAGTGTGTTTAATAAATCATTAAACAGGTTTAAAAGGTTTAAAAAGCCATAATAAAAAGATATATATTGAAAATATCGTTATAGCATCAAAAAAAAAAGCATAATTTCCAAGATTACCAACCTGAATGTCACGTAAATTTAAAAAATGTCACTTGGAACATGTGTATGTTTTTCTGCATATTTCTAATTGTATAACAATAAGGGCGTAGTGAAATTGTCCGAAATAATGGTTATAGATTTAAAAAAACATTTACTGTTACTGTTTACTAATAAGTAAAATTATACAGGTTATAAATATATATGTTTTGACACTTTACTACGAACATAACTATTTCATCTTTTAAATAAAATTCAATTGGAATATAATGTATCAAAACAATGTAATTTACTTTATAACAATCTAAATCCCAGACAAACGCGAGTTCGGTTCTAGAAATCGCCTTAGATCAAATCATAATATAAACATCACAAAAGTATGACTAAAATGTAATCGACGTGTCGATTTACAAAGTGTATCCTTTTTTAATGCATTACACTAGCGTTACGGAGCAAAATTATATTACTTAAGAATATACCAGTCTAACAAATTCAAAGACCGTTTCTCAAAAACTGTATTTTCGGCATATTCGCGAAATTTTTTTACTTGTAAAAAGTTGCAAACGTGCATTTAAAAGGCCGATTTTTATCTGTACGTGAGATTGTGCAATTGTAATTTAATAAACTCGATTTATACGTATAAAGCAACGCCCTATTCTCCTATTATCGATAACAATTCTTCCTCAAACGTGTCTTTTTGACGGAGAACTAAACGCATTTTTCGGTGAATTTCGAGAAAAGAAAAATATCCGACTTACCTGGAATGAATTTGGCCATTGAGCCTCACATCTACACCGAGCATACTTGTTATTGCGCTTCTCGACGATTTAATTATTACAAAATTACGCGTGACATGAAGTTCTACACGATTGTAACAATATAACGTATGCTTCTACGCTTAACAGTTATAGTATATTATATTTATAACAGTGATCACAGGGTTTTTTTCGAGCACAACAACCTTGAAAATCATGCTACTTATGCGTTATTTTATAAACTATGGAAGTTCAGATATAAGGAAGAAAACGGTTGTTTTATCTAGGAATTAGTGGATCTAACGTAGAATTGACAAGAAAATGTACCTAAATATAAAAAAAGACTCTTTCTTATAAATAAAATAATAACAAAAACCGAGGGAAAAAACTGAAGCTATAAATGTCATAAAGTATATACAGCCTTGGTCAATAAAACGGAGTTAAACTTTGAAAAACTTGAAACTTAAAATAAACGAGAATAGTCTAAAAAGTTTCAAGCCTCAACATGAAAATAGCGCTACTCGTCAAAAATATTCTGGTAATATAATTGCGGTTAAAGATACTTTTGAAACTTTCAGCCATTTCGGAGTATTAAAACTTACCGAACGACACAAGGTTGTTATCCGTATTTTTACATGCCATTTTCCGCAGGAAATTTACTCTAAATCTCAAAAATTACAACTGTTCCAAAGGGAGTCTGCGGTACAATTACTTTTTGAGTCACAGAAAAACTATCATAGCTGCGTTATTTAGAAACCGCATCATTAGCGAATGTAAATTATTTTGGAACATACGCCAAGAATTATCCAACGTCAATTGAGTTTTATGTAATATTAGAACATGAACAAAAACTAAAGACTGAATTGGAAGTAATTAATTCAAGAACAGACTTTACGAATGTAGTGGGTGGTCCAAACACGCTTTCTTAGCTATCTGAAAACGGTTTGTGATACATTCAGCAACCGTGAAATTATTAAAAATTATTAGAATGCTATAACCAGTTGGGGAAACCCAAATTTCCCCACCAAGATCTTTCAAAGAATTTTTTTTAGAGGGAAAAAAAAGATCAAAGGGCCCCCTTGACCCCCTTGCGTCTAGAGCCCCTACGCATTGCGTGGGTGCAGCTACGCCACTGGCTATACCTACCGTTGTTTTCCATTCCAAATTTGTTTGATTCCGCGCTTTACCTCTAGCACTTTTTCAATTTTCCAAATTTTATACATCAATTACTCGGAAATATTTAAAGGGGTGGAAAAATAAGGCAATGCAGTAATGGGGTGAAGAACTACCATATAGTAAGTGCTTGTTAGATGAAATCCAACAAACTTTATTTTAAACGTAAAAAAATGGTAGGTTTAAATTTTTTAAAATGTTAAAATCCCCAAGGGGAAAAAGAATCCCTTAATAAAAAGACCAAAAATAAAACCCCAATTATACCCTCCAGGGAAAAAGGGGAAACCATTGGGGGAAAACTGGCAGAGAAAATAGCGCTGAAAATGGACATGTTTCTGCCTATTTAGCGTCATCAGCATGGTTCTGAAAATTATCCCCTGCCGCTCCGTATAGATGTTCGCTGTCCCTAAAACCCCCCCTTGCGTTTGGCAGCCCAGGACCCGCCCGATAGGTATTGGACACCCACACTCCGGTTTTCTTGTTACCCCCCGGGACAGCGTGACTGGGGTTTTTTGGGCGATGGGTGTCCCGGGGGCATATTCAGTGCTGTTTGGAGATTAGCAACATAAACTGAGAGGCAAACGCAATGAAAACGGCGGGAATAGGTCGCCCATGGCCCAGGGGAAAAAACCAATTTTCCGCTATTTTTCTTTGCTTTTTTTTTTGCCGGGTTCCCCAATACCATGAAAAAATGTTACTTTATTTTTTGGTCTTTAAAATCTCTTTTTAAAAACACTAGAATATCACTTTATAAAGCTTTTGACGACCGTTTTGCGGCAAAAATAAAATCTCATTTGCAATTTGCATGAACATTTCCACTATTTTTAACCAAAATTAGAAGAGATAAAGGAATTTCACCAATTGCAATTAATTCAATAGGAGTTTCTTCATCCAATAATATCCATTTAATCAAACCAAACTTGATAACTCGATAGAAGGCAGGAGAAACAAAACAAACAAAGACGAATTTAAAAATAAATATTTAATCAACAATGTTGAAAATATCTCATAATAAACCATGATTGGAAGTGTATATAACAATTTGTACATTGATAAAAAAAATACATTATATAAAAAGATTTCAATTTATAGGCACTCTTCGTAATGCAGCAAAACAAAATTTTAGAGCAAGAACTATATAAAAAAAGTTTTAAATTTACACCCAAAATTGGGATCATTAAGGTTACCTAATATGAAAAATAAAATATAAAGTTGTCATTCCGTTTCAAGCTTTCCAAATCCTAAACAAAATACATTCATCCAGACATTTCTTTGGCTCTCGCAATCAGTTCCCTGGAAATAATGACACGCTGGATCTGCGACGTGCCTTCGTAAATCTGATAGATCTTCGCGTCCCTCATCAATTTCTCCACCGGATATTCGCTGTTGAAGCCGTTTCCGCCGAATATCTGCACAGCATCCGTAGCGTTCTTGTTGGCCAAATCGGCGGCAAAGCATTTAGCGATTGAGGATTGTAAGGTGTTCTTGAATCCGTTGTCGGTTTGCCAAGCGGCTTTCATCCATGCCATTCTGGCTGCTTCCACACCAATTGCCATGTCTGCCAACATGAAAGCGACGGCTTGATGACCAGCGATTGGTATGCCGAATGTTCTCCTTTCCAAGGAGTACTTGAGGGCTTCGTCCAGGCAACGTTGAGCTAATCCCGTGGCGCCAGCTGCCACCTGTTATGGTTAGAATAAATAAAATTAGTACATCACAATGTTAGGAATTATTGTTGGTAATAATGACGTGTGTTTAATATTTATTTGTATGTTGCAACATGAACTCGTCAAAAATATTCCGGTAATATAATTACGCATGCATTAAAAGATACTTTTGAACATTTCAACCATGTTGGACGCTCAGTTGTTGTTTACCAGTCTTTTGTGTCAGTCGATGTTAGTGTTTCTGTAAAAACGGAAAAATCGAATATGGAGCCGTCATTTCAAAGACAATACGCCGACGCAAATTAAAGCAGAGATGGACGCTGCTTACGAGGACTCTGCACCATTATTTCACAATGACTTTGTAACTAAATTTAACGAAACAGTTTATTGACGATGAACGTTCGGGACGGCCAAAAACTGCAACCACTACCGATAACATCGGAAAAGTTCGCCAGATAGTGCTGAACGTCCGTCGAATTAAGATTAGAGAGATAGCAGAAGTTGTGGGCATCTCGACAGGACGTGTTTGACATCTATTGATTGAAGATTTTGGCAAGAAGAAGCCACTCGTGCGTTGAGCGCCAACATGCATTCAATTAAACATTACCAAAGTCCGGTTGGAGCAGTTTAAGCGAAATAAGACAGACTTTTGGCGTCGATTAATAACTGTAGATGAAACTTGAATATACCAATGCACTCCTGAAACCAAGGCACAGTCGAAAAGGTGGACTACGAAGGGTGAATCGGCTCCGAAAAAGGCGAACACTGTTCCATCGGCGGAGAAAGTAATGACGACTATTTCTTGAGATGGTCATGGAGTTGTATTAACGAACTATCCTGTGCTGAAAAAGCAATAACGTAAAAGCACACTACCTATTGACCGCCACGAAAGCGCTGAAATTGCGAAAAAATGTCCACACAGTTAAGAGAAGTTTTGTTCCACCAAGACAAGCGTACCGCCCTGCCACTCCAGTGGTCGTCATGGGCAAAATTCGCCAGCAATCAGGCTCGAATTGATAGATTACCCATGCTATTCACCAGATCTAGCCTCTAGCGACTTTTTTCTGTTCCCTAGGCTCAAAATTTCGCTCGGAGGACAGAAATTTCCATCGAATGAGGAGGCCATTACATTTGTAAACGCCTATTTTGCAGAACAAGATGCCAACTGCTATTTGAACAGATTAAAGAGATGGGAACATCGCTGAGAAAAGTGTGTAGACTTACAAAGGAGACTATGTTGAGAAATAAAACATAAATTTGACAAAAAAAAATACTTGTATCTATGTTAAGCTGGACGTTTTTCAGACTACTCTCGTGTATTACAATTATACATATCTATGTTATAAAATTTTGTATAATCACTCCTTCAATACATTTGCACATTATTGTACTATGTGTTTTATTTAGAAAACGATAAAAGTTGGCATTTATTATAAAATACTATTGAATCTTATAAGTTAACAAAGTCGTTTTCCTTGTTTTTTCTGCATTATCGTTAGCACCATAAATCAATCAGTTCTACAATTAAGATAATGTTAAGCTTTGTTAGATCTAGGAGCTTTACCATACCAATGAAATTTAAGCAACCCGCCTTTTGAGTTGGGCAAAATCTCCTTAGATGGCATTTTTGAGGATGTTATTACAGTTATTACATTTTCTATGGTTGTGATGCAGCACCTGTGGATCAACCACTTTAAGGTTATGCTTTCCGCCTTTGTAAATCCAAATAAAGTACTTACTGGTGGCCGCGTTTTATCAAACGTCATCATGGCAATCTTAAATCCAGCGCCTTCTCCGATCAAGACGTTTTCTTCCGGAACCCGAACGTCTTCGAACGTGATTCCTCTGGTATCGGAAGCTTTTTGTCCCATGTTGATCTCCTATAAAATAGAAATGAAACGATTTTAACTTTTTGGGTTTGAAATTTTAGGTTATGATTTAAAATTACTTTGCGGCCTGGAGTAAGTCCAGGGGTGTCGCGTTCAACTATGAATCCGGTGAAGGCTTTGCTGGCCGGAGCTTTTGGATCCGAGTTGGTACGGGCTAAGACAAAATACCTAAAACAGTTGGGGGTGGGTTTTGAATGATAATTTGTAATTTGTATTATTATTTTAATCATCATTTGTTTTTTTTAAAAGGTACAAAAAAAAGGAAAAAAACGAATTTTGGGCTAATGTCTAACTGGGAAGGATCTTAAAAATTGGGAATGTGATGTATTTAAATTTTTATTGCACGTTTCTTAAGTTCAATAAAAAATACGTAAAAAATGTTTGGGGTTGTTTATTAATTCTTCCCAATGATTTTTTCAGATAAATTTGTGCGAACACGATGCGCGGGAATTTTTCCGAATCTATAAATATTGTAACCCGCATTTTGTTTTGGGACAATCCCAATCCCGGGTTGTTATGCATTTTGTTTATTGTTATATTATTAAACATTTTTTGCAAAAAATATGTTTTTTTAAAAAAATTACAATTTTCTTTACCTACTTGTTTACCCTTTTGAAATTGCTTATTTTACAATTTGCAAAAAAAATGGAGGGGGGCCCCCTTATAACTTGTGCCTAGGGGATTTAATCCCCATGGAATTATTGAATTTGCCCTGAAATATGGCGTACAACTTTTGGATTACTTTTTTCATATGAGTTGGCACCACGCTGTAAAACATTCTGGCAACTCTGCACTAACATTAATGTCTCGGTCGAATTTTGGCAATATTTTTAACTGTAGTGTAAATTTAATTCGATGCAGGGACGCATTTATGCTAATATTCGTTTTCTATTCGCTAATATTTAATTTAGTTTAATTTTAAATTTGTCCATAAACCCAGCATTACTCTTACGAACGTTTTAAAATTTTCGCCTATTTCTACTAAACCAAATGTATAATTTTAGATAGGAGTGGCTAAAAGTTAGTTAAAAACATTAATGGAACTTTTATCTTGGTAACAATTTTCTGAAATATCAACAACAAAATTCCATTTGGTGCCAACTTTTTGCCCCACACGGTATTTACTTTGTCTAAGGTCAAACCAGAAGTTAAACTACCGTTACAGTAATAGGCCTTTTTATCGAACAGTCTACATTCAAGCAAAGTTTATTTAGCATTAAATAATAAAATTCGAAAATACAACGTAAGCACATACACAATATAACAACATTAGCATTCTTAAGTTCTATAACCATCATCAATAAAATTCGCTAAAAAAAGTTCTCAATTAAAAATCACAATTAAATGAAAAAAAAATCGGATATAAAACTTAATTTACAATTTTATTATACTGATAATTAATTTAAAATAGCCTAATCTAACAAAAAAAATGTTACAAAACAATAATTATGTCCAATTTGAGGGTTTTAACCCATAAAAAAAATTTCTTTCCTAAAAATTAAACAGAACAACCAATGAATTAGAAATTGAAAATAATGGTTTTTTTAATTTTTGATTTAAATTTTTCATGATGGGGGTTTAATTTAGTTTTTAATTTACACAAAAAATTAGCCTTGAATTTTAATTTTATTTTTTAAAATTCCTTTAATCCGGGTTTAAAAAAAAAAAGTTCAATTTTAAAAAAAACTAAAAGCGTCATTTTAAGTTGATTTATGACAATAAAAAATAACAGCAAAACAATAATAACCATTGAATAGATTATTTCATAACTATTAAATAGCTATTTTTTGAATATAATTTAGAAAGCCATGGATTATATAAAAAAACACAATAGCGATATCGCAATTTTTCTGATTTGACAGAATTAGTTTCCCAGTTAGAATTAGAAGCAATTTTAAATATTTCAAGAGAAATATAACTAACGGTAAGTAAAATAAAGCTTACCAATTCGCAACTCCACCGTTCGTAATCCACATCTTTTGTCCATTTAAAATCCATTCGTTACCTTTCTTCACAGCCTTGGTTTTCACACCGTTTACATCAGAACCTGCACCAGGTTCCGTTACACAATAAGCCTGTGGTTAACATACATACAAAGAAGAAAAAGTAGAATGACCAACATACATTTTTAAAGATCAATTTAAACTTGACTTACAGCAACCACAGGTTCCTCAATTAACCGACCTAAGTATTTCTTTTGTTGTTCTTGGTTTCCAGCAACGATCACTGGCGTTTGCTAGAATATCAAATTTTTTAAATTACTTATAACGATTTGACTTCGAAAAGAGATCTTTACCCCTAAACCGCTAGCTTCTAATGCTGTCATAATCCCCGTACAACCATAGGCTAATTCTTCAGCGACGAGGCAACCATCGAAGACGCTATTATCCATTCCTCCGCAATGTGATGGAACATGTCCGTTCATCAAACCCAGTGACCATGCTTTCTTGATAATATCCCAGGGATATTTACCGGATTTATCATATTCAGCTGCTACAGGAATAATTTCTTCTCTTGCGAATTTTCTAGCTAACTGTTGAATTTCTTTCTGTGTTTCGTTAAGTTCTAAGATAAAAAGACTAATAATAAATTGTTTGTTTATGTAAGAATTTAATTCCTTACCAAAATTGTAACCATTTTGATATTTTCCTTCTGAAAATGTAATTTTGCTAGTGCTAAAATTTCTAGCCAAACGTAATTTGTTAATCTGAAATTAATAATATAATTTTTATATTTTAATAGGTAGATTTTATCAAATTTCACCTGTTGCAGAAGGGCCATTTTGTTGCAGAAATACACTTTAATTTGAATTAAACTAAGTTGGTTGAAAATTCCGTATTTTCGTACTTTGTACCTCGTAGTTTGGACTAATATGGTTTGTTTACCGTGGACTCTGCGCTTATATTTACAGGATATAAGTAGATGATTGCACAGACGATTGGCAAAATGCAATTTAAATAAAAATAATCCTGAAGTTGTTGTGCAGTGGGGGCAATCCACCCTCTTTTTTAATTAGTTTTTAGGTTTTTCATATGAAAAAGGAGAATTTCATGTATGTGGGAGCGATATCGTTGCAAACTTATGAATATATAATGGATTTCAAAAATTTGGGCACTTATCTTTTAGGTAAAGTAAGGAGCGGATTACAGTAATATATTTTTAAACCGTCGTAAATAAAATGTTTACTTATTTTAAGTAAAATTTAAGATTAAGATTAGCAGAGTATTTCTACGAAATTGTAAAAAAATATTGGCCATTTTAAGTTAAACAGAACGTGATTTTTCCTAATAAACAGCTGTATAAACCGCCTT
>JAROYC020000030.1:564206-611113 GCA_029619255.2 Dynastes hyllus
ATTAATTTGCGGCCGGAGCTTTTGGATCCGAGCTGGTACGGGCTAAGACAAAATACCTAAAACAGTTACAGTGTGTGTGGGTTTTTGTAATGATAATTTGTAATTTGTATCTATCATATTTTAATCACCATTTGTTGTTTTTACAAGGTACACATACGAAAAGAGAAGAAACGAATTTTGGGCTAATGTCTAACTGGGAAGGATCTTTAAAGAATTGGCAACACTGTGATGTATTAATTGTTATTGCACGTTTCTTAAGTTCAATAAATAATACGTAAAAAATGTTTGGGTTAGTTTATTAATTCTTCCTAATGATTTTTGCAGATAAATTTAGTGCGTACACGAGTCGCGCGGGAATTTTGCCGAATCTATAAATGTTGTAACCCGCATTTTGTGTTTGGGAGCAATCCGGCAATCCGGCTTGTTATGCATTTTTGTTTATTGTTATATTATTAAACATTATTTGCAAATATATGTTTTTCTAAAAAATTAAAATTTTCATTTTACCTACTTGTTTACACATTTTTGAAATTGCTTATTTTACAATTTGCAATAAAAAATTGAGGGGGGGCCCGTTATAACTTGTGCCTAGGGGCCCCGAAGGCTCTTAATCCGCCATTGTGTATATTATTGTAATTATGCCCTGAAATATGGCGTACAACTTTTGGATTACTTCTTTCATATGAGTTGGCACCACGCTGTAAAACATTCTGGTAACTCTGCTCTAGAGTCCGTTTACTTTCGGAAGACACCAGCGCAAAGACGCATTTTAGGATTAGAAAGAAGTTGGTGCTAACCGAGAGAAATAGCTATGTATTTCTTACCTACAGTAAGACCAACAAACATTTACCTCTTTTCGGCGTCAGTTGTTGATGTGTTGTCGTTGAATTCGTTTCGTGCTCTCTACTTTTAATATTATTATTGGCGTACTATTTATTAAAAAAACAGTTTTTCTCAAAACTATTTTGAATTAGGGGTAATATTCTACGGTAAGTATTTTGTTTTAAACAGATTTTAATTAAGTTGTATTAAATAATTAAGTTATAGGTGAGAATATCCGAATTATCGAACATCGCTAAGAAGAGACAAGTTTTGCATGAGCAATCACGAAACATTGTTTTTAATTTCAACGACTATTTAAAAAAAAATAAGACAGAAGGTATGATAATATTTTTTTAAGTATTTTTAATGCTATTTTTACATATTCATATATCAGTGAAGTCATTATGTTTGTTTACGGTAACATTTTAGATATTGTTAGTGAAGCTACGGAATATCTAAAAGTACTGTTGTCAGAATTATTCGAAAGAGTAATTCTGTTGAAGCAAACAAAGTGACAGTTCTTCAAAAGACAATGTTGTAAGACATTCCCCAAAATCTACTGTGGATAATGCTGGGGAAGCAGTTTTCGTTAGGTTATTCACAATTTTCACATAACTGACAAACAGAGGCCTACATTAAATGCTGTATATAATAAAATACAGTCAGATGATACCATTGGTTTTGTAGGCAAGCGCAGCTCTTTAAAAAGTTAATATTAAAATTAGCATTTAGGTACGTACTAATATTCAAATTTATTATTTTTTTTAGTAATTAATATATTTATCAAATAACAGGTGGAAGAAGACTACTGATAACTGAAAGCTTTTGATGGAAAGATCAAATATACATGAGCTAAGATCTCATATATCCGAAATGTTACAAATTATCGGTTACAAGGTCGACCAATCGTGTATACAGGTGAAGCAAAATAAATTTTTATTTGATGTTAAAAAACTAAAGTATTGTATTTTAGACGAAACATACCTCCATGCCAGTCACACAACTCCATATGAATGGGTTGATAACTCTAACAATGGACTTAAGTGCCCTATATTAAAAGGGAAACGTTTAATAATTGTACATGCAGGTACATTTGTAAAATTTCTTCTAAAATTTTTAGCATGTACTGTATATTTATTGTTTTAGGTAGTGAACATGGATTTATTGATAATGCCTTGTTGAACTTCATAAATTATAAAAGGTGGTTAGAAAAACAGTTGATTCCAAATTTGCCACCTAAATCTGTTGTTGTGATGGATAATGGATAAACCACAACGTTCTCTCAGTTAAACATCCAACTACTAACAGCAAAAAATCAGAAATGATAAAATGGCTAAGTGAACGTGGCATCATATTTAATGAAAATTGAGAAAGTTGAATTGTATGGAAATTTGTACATATGCATAAACCAAGTTACAAGAATTACCTATAGATTCTATATTTGCAAAAAATGGACATACAGTGTTGAATTGTCCCCGTATCATCCCGGGAAATCAACCCTATTGAAAAGATACGGGCAATTTTAAAGGCGAGTAGCATCTAAAAATATAACTTTTAAACTAAATGACGTCGAGGAACTCGCTAATGAAGAATTTGGAAAAATCACAAAAGATGAATGGTCACATGTTTGTCGCATGCAGTGAATATTGAGGAAAATTATACAAAAAAAACATATAATGGATAAGCTTACCGATGAACTTATTATAAACCTTGATGATGACAGTGACACCGATTTTGATTTTCTTCTTCTGATGATGATTAAATTAAAATTATATTTGATATAGTTAATCTAAATATGTATATATTATCTTTAAATGTATAATAAATAAAGGTGTAATTACATTCCGATTACTCTTTTTTATTAAGTAAAAATATTAATTATTATAAACAACAAAAAAATATCCCCCCATTTTTTTTGAGCACTGAATATTCCTTCTTTTCTTTTAAAGACATTATTTAATACAAAAAAGTGAAATGAAAAATTAAATACATTAATATAAAATAAGTAAGATTTATGCTATTACTAAATACTATCAATTTAAAACTGTTAATACTATCAAAATTTTAAATTCGTTTTGTATAAAAAATTACAATTATTCAATTTAATACGTTTAACCTTCTCGTATACTTTTAAAAAGCGGGGTATTTTGATCAACATATTTAAGACGGTCAATACATGTAAATTTTTCCCCCGGGCTTTTTCCCGAAAGTAAACGCAGTCTAACATTAATGTCTCAGTCAATTTTTTCCAATATTTTTTTTGGTTGAAATTTAATTCGATCAAACCTTTTATGCTAATATTCGTTTCTATTCGCTAATATTTAATTTAGTTTAATTTTAAATTTGTCCATAAACCCAGCATTACTCTTATGAACGTTTTCAAATTTTCTCCTATTTCTACTAAACCAAATGTATGATTTTACATAAGACTGGCTAAAAGTTAGTTTAAAATATTGATGGATCTTGGTAACAATCTTCTGAAATATCAACAACAAAATTCCGTTTGGTGCTAACTTTTTGCTCCGCACGGTATTTACTTTGTCTAAGGTCAAACCAAAAGTTAAACTACCGTTACAGTAATAGGCCTTTTTATCGAACAGTCTACATTCAAGCAAAGTTTATTTAGCATTAAATAATAAAATTCGAAAATAAAACGTAAGCACATACACAATATAACAACATTAGCATTCTTAAGTTCTATAACCATCATCAATAAAATTCGCTAAAAAAACGTTCATACAAGTTGCAAATCAGCAATTAAATGAAAAAAGAAATCGGATATAACAAGCTGCTAATGTTACAATCTTTATGTATCACATGATAATATAATTACATGATAGCCTAATGGAAACTAATCTAAAAAACAATGTGATACAAAAACTTTATCATCAATTATGTAAACGCAATTTGTAGGTTTACACCGAGTAAAAAAAATTGCATTTATCCTAAAACAATTAAAACAGAGACAACCAATAGGAAGTTAGAAATTAGAAAAATAATTGTATCTTTTAATTGCTTGATTTAAATTTTACACTGGATCTGGGTTAATTAACTTCTAGTTTTTAATTTACACAAAAAATTAGCCTTGTAATTATAATTTTATTTGTCTAAATTCACTTTTAATCCGGTTAAAATAAAAAAGTTCAACTTATCGGAAAAAAATCGTAAAACGAGTCATTTTAAGTTGATTTATGACAATAAAAAAAAAAACAGTAAAACAATAATAACCCAAAAGAATAATTTTTCATAACTATTAAATAGCTTTTTTTTAATATAATTTAGAAAGCCATGGATTTATAAAAAAACACAATAGCGATATCCCAATTTTTTTCTGTTTTGGGAAAATTATTTTCCCCCAGTTAAATTAGAAGCAATTTTAAATATTTCAAGAAAATATAACTAACGGTAAGTAAAATAAAGCTTCCCAAATTTTGAAACCCCCCGTTAAGTAATCCACATCTTTTGTCCATTTAAAATCCATTGGTTACCTTTCTTCACAGCCTTGGTTTTCCCCGTTTACATCAAAAACCACCGGGTTTTCCGTTCCCCAAATAAGCCTGTGGTTTTTTAACCATACAAAAAAAAAAAGTAGAAGACCAACATACTTTTTTAAAGATCAATTTAAACTTGACTTGGCAAACCCAGGTTCCTAAATTTAAACCCCGACCTAAGTATTTCTTTTGTTGTTTTTGGGTTTCCCCAAACGATCAGGCGTTTTCTAGAATATCAAATTTTTAAATTATTTGCGATTTGAATTAAAAAAAGATTTTACCCCCAAACCGCTAAACTTCTAATGCCTTTTAATCCCATTTCCCCTAAGGGCTTTCTTTGTGACAAAAGGGGAACCATCCGAAGGCGGGTTTATCCCATTCCCCCGCCCCAAAGTGATGGAACATGTCCTTCAACAAACCCGTGACCATGCCTTTATAATATCCCCGGGATATTTTGGTTTATCATATTAAACTGCTACAGGAAAAATTTCTTCTCTTGCGAATTTTCTACCTTTTAAATGAATTTCCCTTTTTGTGTTTAGTTAAATTCCCAAGAAAAAGATTTTAAAAATTTAAAAAGTTTGTTTTGTAAAATTTAATTCCTTACCAAAATTGTAACCATTTTTATATTTTCCTTCTGAAAATGTAATTTTTTCTAGTGCTAAAATTTCTAGCCAAACGTAATTTGTTAATCTGAAATTAATAATATAATTTTTATATTTTAATAGGTAGATTTTATCAAATTTCACCCTTTTGGGAAAGGGGCCCTTTTGTTGCAGAAATACACTTTAATTTTTTAATTAAACTAAGTTGGTTGAAAATTCCTATTTTCGTACTTTTTACCTCGTAGTTTGGACCCAATATGGTTTGTTTACCGGGGGACTCTGCGCTTATATTTACAGGATATAAGTAGGTGATTACACAAGACGGGTTTGCGGGAAAAGCAATTTTTAAAAAAAAATAATCCTGAAGTTGTTGTGCAGTGGGGCAATCCCCCCTCTTTTTTTAAATTTGTTTTTTGGTTTTTTTATATGAAAAAGGAGAATTTCATGTATGTGGGAAACGATATCGTTGCAAACTTATGAATATATAATGGATTTAAAAATTTGGGCACTTATCTTTTTGGTAAAAAAGGAGCGGATTACAGTAATATATTTTTAAACCGTCGTAAATAAAAGTTTCTTATTTTAAGTAAATTTTAAGTTTAAAGTTACAGAGTATTTCACAAATTGTAAAAAAATATTGGCCATTTAATTTAAAACCCGGGGTGTTTTTTCCTAATAAACAGCTGTATAAACCTGTCTCTTGTCTTTTATTTCTAACCCAAACAACACATTTTTTTATCAATAGTATCAAATAGACAATGCACGTTAAAAAAACAGGAAATACGTGAAAATAAGTACGTAAAAACAATTTTAAATGTTCAAATTGTAGTGACAGAGTATACATATAGTCTTTGGTAGTAAACGTTAAACGTCATGAAATTCAGATTTAGTGCGTTAGGTTAAGTTGGTAGACCTGTGAATAACCCAAAGATGAAAAAGGAATTAGTAATGGAAGGAGGAAGGGAAAAAAAGGGCGGAAAATTTTTGGGTTAAAACCCTATTGGAATTTTTTATTATTTCACACCCGGGCCGTCCTTACAGAACCTTTATCGAACAGTTCGAGCAACACAAATGCGTTTTTTATAAGTCGAGTGAATTTTAAAATTGTTCGATCAAAGGGTCGAGCAATTAAAAAACATCAAAAACTAAGGAAATAATATTTATGTGGCTGTAAACAGTACCCAATATTTTTACAATTTTTTTAAATAGGCAAATAATTTAATTGTGGGACCCAAAAAAATTTAAATTAACTTTTAAAGGGGCCCCCACACGATCAGTAATACTGTCATTTTTTTTTTAAAAATTGACAATATTGATGTGGGGGCAAAATTATGTACTTTGTATACTGTGATATTTTTGGGTTCTTAAAATTTTGTCAATATTGTGGGCGTAGTCACATATACTGATGGAGTATTGACCGTGTGGGGGTCCAATTTTTTGGGTATGTTTGACTATTCTAATCTTGGGGGTTTTTGCGCAACGTTACTTCCTTTATTGTAATTCCTAATTTAATAACTTTCTTCCAACAGAAATCGCAAACTAGTCAGAGGCAATCGCCCGTAATTTTTTTTAAAAACTGTTCTTTTACCCAAACGAATTGAAACTAATGTTTGATTTTTTGAAACAAGGTTTTTTAATTTCTGTAGCATTGCAGTTCAACCGTTAACAACTTCATACATGTCATTTATTTATGATTTATTCGTTTTATGTATTATTTGTTAAGGATGTTGAATGGTGGATTGTATTAAACAACCTTCACAAACAAATTTTTCGGTACTCAAGTCAAACAAATAGATATGGGAACATTGAACATTAAATTTAAACTATTAGTTTGCTTGGTTCGTACGCTTTTCAATATTTTTTGTAAACAAAAACTAACTTATTTTTGTACATTTTTAGGGGAAAGAATAAAACCCTTCTTAAACTTGCAATCGTAAAATATTTCAGATTTTCGGGCCGTTCATTTATAGTTTACAAAATCATTAAAAGGTTTTGTTTTAAATTCAAAAGGGTTAAAAATTTAAAAATAATGTAAAATGAAATAAAAAGTCCAATATTGATGGACTTAATTGGAGGCTTTTTGGGAAAATCGATTTTTATTTTTAAATTTTTTCTCCACAAAATGTTTGCTGGATGTGATGCCAAATTTATTTTTAAAATTATAAAAATATACGTCCTCTTTTTTTAATTTATTTATAACTCATTGTTTTACCCATCAATTCTTGAAAAAATAATCTAATAAAATTTTGAGATGCCATATAAAATTTTCTTATCTTTCGTTTTAGAAACAATTGTTGGTTCTAAAAAGAACCGATCAAAAAACAACGTTGTATGAAACATTCTTCAAAGAAGATGATTGAACGGTCCTCCTTGTGCATGAATACAAGCCTCCATATGACGAAACAAACTCTCACGCATCCATTCAAAATTACCTGCTTCTCTACGAATAAGTGCTGCTGCTTTGAAAACACGTTCCGTCAGATCCTTCTTATTTTCGATATCTTCTTTATCATTATATACCAAATCTCTCATGTAGCTCCATAAAAAGAAATCAATCGGATTTAAATCGGGGCTACGGGAAGACCACGATGTTTGTCCCCCACAACCGATCCATTGTGGAAACATTTCGTTAATGACGTTCCGTACTGGTTGTAAAATATATGGTGCCGCACCATCATGCATAAAGATAAGACACATTCGTTTCTGTGAAGGTACGACTTCTAAGTATTCCGGTAACAAATTTTGTAAAAAATGTAAATAGGTATCTACAGTAAGTTCCGCAGGAAGTATATGAGGTCCTAAAAGGGTATTATCTACAATTCCTACCCAAATATTGATGAAAAAATGATCTTGTTGTGGTATATGTAAACTGTCATCAGTCCAAGGGAATACATTATCAATTTTCATAATGCCTCTTTTAGTAAAACGACATTCACCGTTAAATAGCACTTTGGTGGAAAACTCTGGTTCGTCTAAGTGTTTCTGTTGAAACCAACTAGCAAATTTCAAGCGAGAAAGACGATCCTCCTCCGTTAACACTATTTGCCCCACATTGCACTTATTGTTCAACAAACCCTTACGGAAAATCTTATGCACAACACTATGTGATACACCTGCTAGTTTTGCAGCAGCTCGAGTACTTATATTTGGATTTTCATGGACGATATTTCTAACCTTTTCTTTTGCGAGTATTACTTTTAACGTTTTCTTACGGCCGCGACCTCCATAATCTGGTTGCAGGACGCCTTTTCCTCTTAATCTAAACACGGTGTCGACAATTAATTTAGTTGAGGGACATCTGCGGTCTGGGAAACGAGCTTGATACAAACGTTGTGTTTTTGTTGCCTTTCCACCAACTTCGCCGTAAATAAAGACGATGTCTGCTAATTCCTCATTGGAAAAACGCATGCCGCTGAACAATTTTTTGTAATCGTGCTTTTAAATTCAAAATGTGTATTTATTTGTTACCTCTTCAATTAAAATGATAACAATGAACATAACCAATAATTGCAGGAAAGATGAATACAAGTAACACTTCATGTTTTTATGTACTAGCTTTCAACGCTACTGTGTGTGTAATATGAACTAAATTTTTAACGTCCAATATATTTGCTTTTTAATTTTGTATTAAATATAATGTTGACATAAAATAAAAATTAACTGAATAAAATATAAGGTAATTCTGAACTTTACGGCTCCCAATTCACATGATCACTGTTCATATACAAAAATCAATGCAACGTTGCCAATTTTCCTTGCTTAATTTAGTTATTTGAGAATCACAGCGAAATCTAAATATTTTGGTCACAAGTGTTTATATTTATTAGTTTAGTTCAATTTTCTCTATTAGAAGTAACAGGAAAAAGTGGTGTAATCATACAGAGCGAGAAAGGGCAATTAAATCATCAATATTGCAGATAATACGGTAAATGACATTAAGATATTTTGCAAAGTCCAGGTCACATTTTAACAACCGTGTATGTGTTGTGTCACAATTTTATACTTTTAACAAAGAAATTCATACATAAATCTGACTATTTAGTATTTTTTTTCTTTTCAAAATTGGGAATACTGCGTAGTTATGCGCATGTGCGGTGAAGCACGTGAAATGGGAGCCGTAAACTGCAGGATTACCAAATATAATTATAAAATTAAATATAAAATTTATATTATCAATTTTTTAACATCGTGCACATTTAAGCTGGGTTTCCATGCTTTCGTTGCGCGTCGTAGGTCGTTGCGGCGCTGCATTTAAAACGATGTGCTTCCGTTTTTGTTCTTTTTGTACGTTGTTCCGTCGTTACAACAAAAAGTTATCTGACCACAATAAGCTTTCTGCTATTATTCTTATAAATTCCCAATAAAAATACAATATGTTCTAGTACTAATATCCACATCAAAATGCATTTCGTCTAGTCCTTGATTCGATATAACGTACTTTTTGATTAACTTAAACAATTCATTGGTCATTGGTTCGTCCCGCTATTGTAGAAATGTAAATAGAACATAAAACTTTATTTCGAGATTGTAAAAAGATTGAAGTATAACAATAGCATAATTACTAACAAAATACATATATGAATATCGAAAAGGATCAATAAGATTAACAATAAATTAATTAACATATTTGAGATTCGGTCATTCATCACAGCATGTATAGGAGTCAAAATTCAACAGTTGTGCCATCTGACGTTTCATAGAATTGTACGTTCCATTTCTTGTATTGAGCTCTTCATGAAATTCCTGAAAAAGATATTTGAATGTAATAAAATTGGAATAACGGTTACTAAGCGATAATTTACTCGATAATTTGTGGTAATTCGGGTGCCCGAAATATCTGCTTATGCCCGTAACCCTTAGCTCGAGAAAACCCGATAAATGCAATACTTCCTTGGTCAGGCTTCCGATATTGCAACGTCTCTCTGTACAGCTGGAAAAGGAAGCTGATTACTAAGTGTTTCGTTGCAATTTATTGGCACCAACAGACCTTATATCCAAGATGGAAAGGAACTATGCCATCATCTTCAGCATGCAATATCAAAATTGGGCAATCTACGGTTAATATATGCTTGTCAGTAGCAAAAATGAATTTGTTCTCTTGCATCGGTTCAACGATGGTGGAATGGAACCAAGGCAAAAACCTGAAGAGCTAAAGAAGATAGAATATATGGACTGGTACAGAAGCTATTACGTGTGACAGTTTAGTTTCTAGAATGACACCAGATTAAGAGCAATTTAGATAAGATAAAAAGCTGTGCGGTTAATGAGTCTTTCTTGTAATGTGGTAACTAACAAAAAGGTAATTGACACCCAAAATTAACTGTTTCCAATTCCCCGAAGTCGATAGAACAAAATTCCATGGTAATTTTCGGCATTTCCAAAACAAGAGAAAAAAGATTTCAAAACATTGAAAATGATATCTTTTCAAAAGATAGAATCCTGTAATTATTTCTTGACTGAAGGAAGTTGCTAGTTTAGGATGACATTAGCATAAAATCTTTTTATAACACTATTTTCCTACATTTCAATGTGGCTTTGAAACAAACCCTCGATATCTGAAAAAAAATCATTTACAAAGATTGAGGACATTAATAATCTTTTAGACAAAGATAATGAATCAGCCAACAGAAACAACGAAAATATTCTGTTCATTACGACAGCACACCAGGTCACAGTACAGTATCAGAGAGTTTTAGACCAAAATATAACGATTTCTTAAAAGATCGTATTGTCCAATTTGAGTAAATCAACCCCTTTTAACTTCTGACAATTCCTAAACTTGAAAACCGTATTGGAAAAAGCAAGATATTCAATAGAACGTAAGATCGACAACATTCTAGAAACTGGTATTCATTTAAGTCTGTTTTTTTTCAGAATTTAGATTTACTACATACGGGATGTGTAAAAAGTATTGCACAAAGTGGAATTATATACAAATCGTTTCATATTTAGATTTGAAATTTGATGGAGTTAGTCGTAAAAACACTGTTTTTTAACGTGAATTTCATCTAGTTTGTGCAATAAGTATTTGCAGGGTGACGCCATCTTTCATTTTTTTAAACGAGAGCAATAGTTATTAAAAAGAAAAATCAAGATGACGACATCCTCCAAATTCACGCGTTTACTTTTTTAAATACGCCTTTCCAAAACTAATCTGTCACATCTCCAAAGGTCGATGCTTACTTTCGACAATGGGTATTCGTTGATCTCTTCTCGCATATTCGTGAAAGGACTTTCGAGAATCAGGCCGAACGGTCTTAAGTTTTGAGTACCCAACCTCGAGACGGCATGCGTCGAAATAGCGGTACCCAGCGAGTGTCCCCAGAAGAATATCTTCGCCGATGTCCTATTCGCAACCCATTGATAGATTATGAGGCAATCGCTTACCACACCAGTTTCGGTAGGTGGTACATCTGTCGAATCACCATAGCCTATTCGAATAAATTTTGATCGTTTGTTTATGAAAAACATTGCTTTTTTGGTTATAAGAAAACATTGTGTATTTCTTAGCATTATTTTAGCGAAAAAATCGAACTTAAACGTTTGAACGTTCGGTAAAAAAATCGTTTTTCTCGAAAACGCTTATAGATACATTATTAGTTTATCGAAGTTTTAGATGAAATATTGCAAGGGTTATCATTTCCAAGAATCTTATTAGTTATTTTTGAGTCACCTTATATAATCCATATACAACGTGTTTTCGAATGTATCGCTCAAACGTTAATGCGTGCTTCAAAACGCAATAAGAAGCAAAAATTGTTAATATTCTCATGTTCTATTCCCAACCATTATTGAATTACAGAGAATTTTCGTTTTTGTATTAAAATAAATTCATTACTTTACCTCTATAATCGTAGGCTATCACGTGGAAATATTTTCGTAAAATCTTATATATAGCTATCCGATAAGCGGCAGCCCGATTAGCCGAATTTCCATGGTTGTAGATGATGATACTCTCTCCGCTGTTTAACGCTTCGTCAAAGTAACTATCGTTCTTATTCGCGATGTTCGCAACGCGCGAAAAATTTTCCGGCAAGATATGCCACACTCCCAACCTTACGGTGTTCTCGTTCTCGATGTAGAAGTTCCTACTTCCGGGTAATTCGTACTTTGAGGGATTCGAGTAGTTCGGATTTCTAGGTATGTTAACTAAAATAGACGCGAGATTTGGTTACGATTCGAAAGTATAACGTAAGAATGTTAGGATATATGCTTACCAAATGCAGGAAAAACAACATTCTGTTGTAATTTATAGCTGTACTTAAAAACAAACGGAGGTACAATGAATATCGTTACGAATAGCACGATGAATACTTTCAGAACAGTTAGGGTTAATCTGCAAATTAATATTTCAATAATATTCCACTACAAGAGTGGATACCGCAATTCCTGCCAGGACTGGAATGTTAATGATATAATGAGTCGAGTATTTTAATTCGATAGCTCAAGTTGAACGTCGACTCCTAACATCACTAATAGTAATAATAATAATAATCATAATAATAATCTTTATTTTTCAGTAGCCATAACAATGAAAGTACATATCTAGAGAATCACTAATATTAGAGACGCCGGATTTTTCCTTCCCACCAGGAGCGCCAAATTTGTATGGATACGTGGGCACGGCTAGTACTGAATCAGAATCCCTGCTCACAGTAGTTGTCAAACATGTGTTAGTTATGCACTTCGCTGTTAGATACCAGTGCTTTAGCATTGCTAATTAATTACGTTGAATGTACGAAGGGTTAAAAAAAACAATCAGTTGCACATGAAGCAAATAAGTTTATCCGAGAATTTACAAGCTTAAAATGATCGTGTTGTAGCAAAGTTCGAGGATGTTATTGACAAAGATTCAAATTTTGTTTAAGACAAATTTGTAATGGTGCGTATACAGTTAAGTGATTTCAAAGATTATTTCAATTATGCCAACATTATGTCACTAGATGTCGAACGGTGCTTTTCTGCACATAAGAAAATTTGTACTTCGCCGATACAACTGTAGAAACATATTTAATGCTGCAGATATTTAACATTGTCTAGGTGGGTAAGTGCATTATAAATAGTGCATTATCGTATTAAGGCACATTAACGAGTCGCTTGTCTATTGTCTAGTTTCATCGTACCACAATGAACGTGCCTAGGAGTTCCATTTTGGTGACAAATTACTAGGTTATTTATAAGTAGATGCTTATTATTAGTTTCTTATTTAGCATTATTTATATTATTTTAGAATTACTAGGAAGCGGCGAAGGTGACGACTCCAATGCGAAGAAGAAACCGACGTCTCTACTAATCATACAGCTACGGAGGAATATTATTGAGCTGATATCAGGACTACGGCGTTGAGGACGCCTGCTCTTTCGTCAGCATTATAACAGCCCAAACAAAAAAATAAAAACAGAAACCTTTATGATTTATTCTACTATCAGACTTGTGATACAGATCTCCAATTTGGAATTAAGTTTAACGAAACTGAAGCTTTGTAATTATTATAAAATACCACTTTATTTCGTGGACACCCTATATATTAATTTTAATAATTTTCACTTAAAGAGAAGAGTTTGTAAGTGCAATTCAAGGATTTAAACAAAACTTAAGGAATTTGCAAAGCTCACCTTATTATAACATGTAATATTCTTGTAGTAAGTAATAAATTATTACTTGATACCTACAATGGTAGTTCAATTGTGCTTCGCATAGCGAATCTGCGTTGAGCTAACGCTGCACATTCGAAAATAATATGAGGGGCTGTTTCCTCCTCCTCATTGCAAAGTCTACATAAGGGTTCATCTTTGTAGATCCCCATCTTATGCAAGTGGCCTCTCAAACAGCCATGTCCTGTTAATGGACATGTTGCTGCCCTAAGCTGCATCTTTCTTAATTCAAGCAGGTCAGCAGTCAGATGTTGCGACGGTCTTCCCATCATCCGTTTGCTGTGCTTTTGTCCAGCTGCATGTTTCCAATTTAATTGGTGTTGTGTTATGATCCACTCATTAATTGCACCAGCACTGCACTCTTGGTAATACCTAGACCCGGTTCAGGGCCTATATAATTCATTTTTGAACCTTCCCTCGCTAGCTGGTCTGCGATTTCATTGCCCGCTATCCCCTGTGCCCTGGCACCCACACCAGTGTGACCTTGTTGTGTTTAGACGGAGCCATTAAGGTTTGCAGGCACTCCCATACTAGTTTGGAGGTTATACAATAAGATGCTAGTGCCTTTAAGGCTGCCTGACTGTCAGAGAGAATGCAAATCGTCTCACCCTGCGGTCGCCGACGCAGACTCTCCCACGCGCAGGTTTGTATAGCATATATTTCTGTTTGAAATACCGTGGTGTATCGCCCAAGTGATACACATACTTTGTATCCCTGGTTTTCTTCATATACACCAACGCCAGATGTAGTGCCCGTTTTGGACCCATCTGTGTACCAGACTAGTGTTTTCGGTTTTTTCCCCTCTCCATCCCTCCATTCTTCCCAATTCAAGAAAACTTTGAAAGGTTTGTCATAGGAGATCCTGGAGATTGTTGTATCACCACCCATATCATAGATAAGGTTTGTTACTACTGCTTCTATTCTGGTGTGCCCAGATCCACTGTGGGATCTCCAGTTGCTAGTATTTTTCAGTCTGTATGCACCCATTCTGGCTTCTCCCTTGATATAAATCTCAAGAGGAGGTAGGTTTAGCATGGTTTCCATCGCAGCTGTTGGAGTGCTTTTAATAGCTCTAGCTATACTAATAATTACTTGTCTTATATCTTGTAGGTATCACAGACAAAGAAACCATTATCATTATTATTATGTCCAGCGAATTGCATTTAGAAACTTTTCCGAGGTAAATCAAATAATTTCTGCATTAAATCTGATTTAATTACCTTCTAATGTAGCGTCGTTTTGCCATCCAGAGCATATTCATCCAAAAAGCTACTAATAAAAGCAAAAAAAAGATATATTAGAATTAGAGAAAACTAACTCCTTGTATATTTTTAATATAATAATATCATATAGAGTTTTCGGTTGGTAATTAAACAAACTATGTAATTCCTTTAGAGAGTTTGTGGCAGCGCATTTTCCGTTATGTTTTACAGCCATTTTTTTTTAATTATAACTAGAGCCCGGTAACAGGGAGCCATAGCATAGTCGTACCTGCCTAGTATACAAAAACAATAGTAAGAAAATAGAAAAAAATAACAGAACTAATACATAATTATAATATATGAAAAATAGTGAAACACTCACCCTTTTAAAATCTGAGATAAAGAATTTTTTGATCTACAGAAAGATCGGCTTGACAGTTTTTTTTTTTAAATTTGGCCTTAAAATGTTTCTGAGCACACAAGGTATTCTTTTAGTTGAACTAAATCTTGATTCCATACTGTGCCGTTATTTTTCGTAGGTGATTCTTGATAATGATTTATGTAGTTCTACAACCAGTGGCGGATTAAGAGCCTTCGGGGCCCCTAGGCACAAGTAATAACGGGCCCCCTCCATCTTTTATTGCAAATTGTAAAATAAGCAATTTCAAAAATGTGTAAACATGTAGGTAAAATTAAAATTTTATTTTTTTATAAGAACATATATTTGCAAATAATGTTTAATAATATAACAATAAACAAAAAAATTGTAAACAAATTTATTTTCAATAAAAATATTTTATTGAAAAAAATTTTACATTCCTAATAAAAACATGGTTTTATAAATATGTAATATCTGTAAAACCTAGTAAAGATTAAAATAAATAAATTTTTATTCTTAATAAAAATATTTAATGAAGTCTACACATTAGGGCTCTATAGCAGATTAACTTTACGGACTTTAGAAGCACCAAATTTTTGCACAATTTCTTTAAAATTTACGAAATCGTTATGATAACAAACTTAAACATTTACCGATTTTGGTTCATGACGCTTCTTTTTTTTTTTTTACCATTTTTTGGCAAAAAAAATTTTTAAAAATTAACTGATAAAATACCTTATTTTCAAACATCCAGGAGGGGGCCTAAGAAAATTATTAGACTTTTGAAATTTGTACTTACCTAAATAATTTTATTGTAAAAATAAATCTATATTAGGTACATAACCTTAAATGAGCCGGCGGACCCCTAAGACCTGGGGCCGCTAAGCACGTGCCGTTTGCCATACGCATAATCCGCCTCTGTCTACAACCTATTAAAATAGATGCCTTAACTTTGAAAACATACTGAATATATAGTATTCTCCTATTCATTCTGTACATTTTTGTTCCGTTACAACCGATTATAAGAAAAATTTTAGATAAATTTAAATTCAAAACATATACATATTTTACCGCTTATAAGTACATTCCTTTTAACCTATGAAACTTGAAACCAAATCGACAATTTTATCACGAACACCTTTCATTGCTGATAATACCCCACATTAAAATTTAAACCGCAAACAAATACATATATACATAAGTATTCAAATATTATCCATATTATACTTTAATTTATAGTAATTCAATTTCTGTCGCTTACCTATCAGTGAACAAATTGCGATACCATTTCTAAGCACAACCGAGTTCGATAGCCGCCACTTGAAGAAGAAACCAGGGCGTATCAACTTTATATTAATTCGTTCTTGTTTGCCGATTCTTAAATGAATCGGTTTCGCTCCATTATACTTTTAATAGAAGTGTTGTGTCAAATTAAAGTCATTTCATAGGTCAATTGTCGAAAGCCGCGTTTACAATGTTGAAGATTAGAAGTAGGATTAATAGAAGACAACAATCCTCAATGTTTATTTAGTAGATTTCGCGTATTTATCATTTGATAAAATGAGATAAATGCATGTTTGTATGAAAAACACGATATTTACTTGAAGTAATAAATGTGAAATTCGTTAAAAAACGTGAAATAACGGCAATATAATCCAAAAGCTTTCAAGACACTTAACACTTATGGTTGATGTATTTCTATTTGATAGCCGGGTTTGTTTAGATATCATTATCATATTTATAAATATCTACGTTTAATTATTGGTTACATTGAACATTCTAATGTGCAATTTCTTCCTATGAACGTTGCAGTCATCGTGTAGACATGACTTTCATATCGTCCATCATCTATTAGCGTGAACTTAGCAACTATATTCTAATACGGTTGTGGCTAGCGTCTCGCCTCGAGACCCAAATTCGGAGAATTCTAATTTTCACGTTTTCTATTTAATTTAAATAGTAAAATATACTACAGAATATGAAATGCAGGTATTATACAGTGTCCCACATAGTTTATGTCATATGAGATTTTTTTTAATTAATAAATATAGATAAATGTTACCATTGGTTTTTATTAAAAAAAGGAATCAAAGGAAATGAAAAAGCCGATCAGCTTGCTAGGCTTGGTCGTCGATTCGGGCCTCTGTAACTAATCCAATTTGACCCTAGAAACTTTCTTAAAATCTCTAAAAAGTAGATGTTTTTAGAATGACAATCATAATGGGACGCTGTTCGCTATCCAACCCGAAATCAACGCTGTCCCATGGCATTTCCATATGCGTGGTGCCTCTAGGGAATTTTTTACTACCTTCAATAGATTACGGATTGGTCATTGTTTGGTCCAGCGTGCCTTGGATAGTCCGGTACAAAAGTTCGAACGCTGATTATTAAGGTTCGACAAACGAGTGCAACGTCAGAGGAGTATCACGCAAAAGTAGGTACGTGAGATACAGTACTATTAAAAAATAATATATTCTTATCTTTTGTTGACGTCTTGATGTCCACTGCGACAAAATACTACTGCCCCAAGACGTCAAGACGTCAATAAAAAAGGGAAGAATATACTATTTTTTTAAAAATACTGTATCTCACGTACCCTACGCGATACACCTTTGACGTTTGCAATCTTACTGATTATTACTGAATAAGCATTACTTACAATGCAGAATTTAGCCGACGAAAGCGCTTGAAGAGCTTGGATCTACAACTACTTTTAGGCGACAAAAATATAAATTTAAATTTTTGATTTAAAATATATATTATATATGGTAATGAGACTTATTATGTATCTATTCGACACATTTAAGGTAGACGTTGCAGCACATATCCGTTAAAAGGTGCTATAACGTCAGTCATAAACTTAATGGAATAGATCATTATAGGTTTGTTTCTGCAGCCGATAATTTGATTAGACATTAATCTACGCATGCGTAAACTAAAACTGATTTGAAACTAATTTAACAATTTAACTGCACGAACGCTTTTTTTACAATTATCAAGCGATATATAAGTTACAGGCGTATTTAACAGACTTAAGAGAAAATATTTAAAAAAATGCAGATGAAAACAATAGATTTATCTTACATTCAAATATTACAAAAAGACGTAAGCGAAAACAGAAATAAACGCGAAATGTTTAGACAGAATTACAAATTTATTACAACCTTAAAGGAGCTGTTAATTCCTAACAAAACCACTGACATGAATAAAACAAGCGTGAAGTGTGAACATATACAAAAAAACCTACAATACAACTTTTCACTTCACAATATATCAATGCGCATGTGTCTGATGGATCACTGGACGATAATCTCCAAACTGGAGCAACTATCAGCAAACGGTTTGAAATTAATTTGGAGATCTGCACGAACGCCAAATTACGTCAAACTAATAGTCAGAGTTTGGCGTTTTAACTGCACGAACACTATTTTTGTAATGCGCATGCTCTAACGATTTTAAATTGCTGCAGAAACAAACTTTATAAGTGTCGAATGAATGGCGTTTGTATACAAATAACATTACTTGTACAGCTTGATGCTTTCTAATATTAATCGGACCATAACTGTTAAACGTCTTGAATTTCTCAAGAGAGGGACCGAGACAATTTAATACAAATCTGTAACTCCTAGGTTATGATTTTAAACAATATTATGGTGCATGGTAATTTCAATTTGAAATTAGAACGAAAGTGCTGCTTCTAGTGCTTGTATCCCATACTAGGATTAGTGTTTGACCTTGGGATCTCGCATGTTGTCCATTCGAGCAATATCTCTGCTATATTAGGTGAGTTCGGGTATTCGTTCGGAGTAACTCCATTTATTCCAAGTACCCTACTCGCACTCTTTAACCTTCGGAAATGTCGTAGAGTTACCTCATCCATTCGCTTAGAAGTATGGCTTGAGTGATCCACTCTTGCTCCTCTGCTGATCCAATTCACGTGTTCCCCGAACGAATACCCAAACTCAGCTTGAAGTTGAGGACTCACCTCTGTGATCTTGCTCGTTGGGGGAGGATTAATCATAAGTTTTTTGAATGCCCTTCTCTCAAGAGCTCGTCATCCTTATTAAAGATTCACGCTAGATTTTTTGCTCCTCATAACATCTCAAATTTATTGGCGGCCAACCCTAGAGAGTTCCACGAATTTTGTTAAAAGCGGAATCGGCTTATAATTATTTATTTTTGTCATATTACTGCTTTTGGGTCAATTTCAATTTTCATTTGCCTTGAAATTTGCTTTTACTTATTGCAATATATTCATGCATGCTCGTAAGACAACTTTGTTTTTTATGCATGCTCATCACACTAGTAATGTTGATTCATACTTGTACTGTAGTTATACTCCGGCTTTATCTTTTTTATCAACCTTCATTTTCCTCGCTTCCTTTTTATTAGGAAGTCATTTCATTTATTTGTATCCACATTCCGAACCTGGTTTAAGATATGGAACGAAAACCAACTTTTTCGAAAAACAACTAAATTTTTAATTGCCAAATTTGATATTTAATGCTAAATTTTATTATTAGGGTCGTTTGACACGGCAACATTTTTGATGACAAATTTGTTGTGAAATGAGAGAGAACCACCACAAAAACCAATAAACACTTAGGATCGTAGTCTGTCAGTCTGTATCAAATTTAATAAAAAGTTTTTCATCGTATTAGACAGCCCGTTACGGTTAAAAAAAGAGAGAAAGAAGATTTAATTAAAGAATGGTATAGTGCTCAACTTTAGCTATTTAAGCGTAGAAGGAGAGGAGTCAAGGAGTGAAATAATACAACGGCGTTTAAAATTTATTTTTGTTGCTGAAGTCGTGAGGTTCTTTGTATTTCTTCGCCGAGACGACGACCCGGTATTTGAATTCTTTGGCAAGAATTCCGATGTTTATAGGACGCCACTGAATGTTTTGTTTAACTAAGTCGCCTCGCTGGTGGTCGATACTTCTGTCGGAAACCATTCAGAGTTTTCGAGGGAAAGGAAGATAGGAGTGTACAAAAGAAAATTCAAAACGTAGCAAATATTTGAACAAACTGTATATTGAATGCAAGAGCACTATTAAAAAGATAGACAAAATGTTACAAAGAGATCCCATGGTCAAAACAATAACTATAAATATTAACAAAGTTAAAGAAATGAATAAAAGCGACAAAGAAATATTCAAAGATTAATACTAATCTAAACAACAAAGTTAATAATTAAATCTACAAGTTTCTAGAACGGGCAGTAGTAATGGCGTGAAGCGCAGTTCTTAAATCTTAAGTACGAATCATAATTAACTAAAAGAATGACTATTAAATGCACCAAATGACTCGACCAAGATAGCAAAATGTTAATTATAGTTCGTAATGTTACAGAAAATATTTTATGTTAACTTACATAAAAAAAAGGTTCAGGTAGACACGCCGAAGGGAGGAGGTTGGTCAGCTAGTTACGGTGGTAGAACTTTCTCGACGGCGGCGATTCCGAAAGGACGCCGCGCTGATAGACCGGGGAAATGGGTGATGTGTGATGAGCATTGAGCAGCAGACAACGGATGAATGCAGCTCGATAGAAGAAATAGATTTCCAGATCCCGCAATTCTACGGAAGAAGCCAATTTCCAAAATCGGAACTCCATGGAGGAAATCAATGTCCAGATCCGCATATAGCGTTATTCCTGACCATTTTAAGAGTCCTCCGTGAAATCACAAAGTGAATAATGTCTGTTAAATATCTGCAACATTAGATATGTTTCAACTGTTGTTTCGGCAAAACTAGTACGGCATGAGGAAAAAATGCGTTTATATGCAGAGAACGAACGTTCTACATCTAGTGACGTAATATTTGCGTAAGTAAAATAATCTTTCAAACAACCTAACGATTCTGTTGACGCACCTTCACAAATGTGTCTTAATGTGCCAAAATCAGAATTTTTCTCAAAAACACTTTCAAATTTTTCTAGAACAGAAACATTTTTTGCGTCTTCAATCGCGCATAGCTGTGCGTGAACATGTTGCACTATTTGTAGAGATTCTTCTAACGGCACCGCAGGATTTTCTAATTTTTCTATTGCATCTGCTAGCCCGAAGTAATTGTCGTGAATGATTTTTAAATCCATTTTAACCTGACTATCTTGAAATTTCGACTGGCTTTTCTGGATAGCGGCAGCTTCCCCAACGAGTTAGAATAGGTTCTGGTATACGGGGGCACAGTCTGTGAAATTCGCGAATACGTTTCGGTGATTTGACAAATACTACATTTTCTGATACTATCCGCCACAAGATTGAGAGCATGAATTTTACACGTAATGTGTAACAAATTAGCAGAATGCTTTTTAAGAGACCGGCCTATAGAAAGCATGTTTGCAGCACCATCACTCACTAACATCAAGAGTTGGTTTGTTGAAAGTTCAAACTTGTCCAATGTATTTAACACTAACTTTGAAATTACTTACACTGTTGTATTCGTTTGGAGACTAATAGAATTGAAGGTGCCGATTGATGAGGTTCCAATTTGCGTGCCATTACATTAAGAACAGAATGTTTCTTCCGATCTGTTGTTTCGTCGACACATAACCACAATTTTTGATCTTTCAACTCCGATTTTATTTTTGTTCAATATGTTCGCGCGCAGATGGCACAATTCTTCGTAACGATGTTCGACTTGGTAATTTGCACTCCGAATAGTTATTCCAAAAGCAGATAAATGGCTCCTTGTCTAGTAAATTAAACGGTATATTACATGCGATAAACGTTACACATAAATTAAATATAAATTTTTCATTGTCTCGTGCGCAATTTCTTTTTGAGACATGCTTTTCACTATTTACGTGTCGTAGACAATGTTGTCTGGACCAACACATTAACGGGATTTTACAGATTACACATTTAATTTTAGCACCTTCATATATTAAGTCTGGAATTTCTGCAATAAATTTTCGAAGTTTGTCCGGCCGCGGTCGTTTTGCTGACGAAATCATAATTTTTGTAGGACAGATAAACAATTGCGCAAATGACCGGCAGCGAAAATGTCCGTACTGCTCCGCAGACGAAGTAATACTACCGTTCCTCTCGGTCCGAACTGATTCTACGCCGATGCGCGGCACCGCTCGTGGCCAGCGTTAGTTATCATAAGCAAGGGTTCATAATAAAGATTATTAGCGGTGTAGAATTTTGAAAAGATAAATATTAATGGCTTTATTAAATAATAAAAATCAAATCTTTGGACAAATTAGGAGAATAGGTTTAGGCTAAAACATACACGAATACTACGCATTATAGACGCGATGAAGTCATCCTTCGCAGGTGTCCAGTTTCGTTATATATTAAAATAGAGGAATTGGCGCCAAATGAAATATTTGAGGTATTTTAAATATGAATTTAACTGAATTCGCAAATTAGGGCGTAACAAGCCCTTAATTTAATGTTAAATCGATCCCACCACAAATAGCTTCATCGCATGACGTCAGTCGATATCCCAAGTCGGGATACTAACCGCAGACTAGTTTAAAATCAAATTGACAAGAAAAGATGACAAACAGCAATATTTTCGAGGATACGGGGCATTAGAAATAAAACAAACGTAGTAATGAAAACATAATTCTTTATTTTTCATTGAAACGATTCATCTTGCAGCGTGCATAGCAAAGGTACTTATAGAAATTACAAAAATTCTTTAAAACAATTCCTATTTACAAAGTCGACATAAATATGCATTTTTATTATTTTTTTTTTCATACATTATATATTTATTAATTTATCGTACATTATGTTCATAGTACATTACCGCTAATATATGTACGTTTTTAACATTTTTCCCTTCATTTTTTTTTTCTCGAAACCATATTCTTAACCGTTTATTGGGAAGAATTTCAATTTGACGTCTTATAAATACATGAAGTATTTTTCTATAACTCTGATATTTTTTCCGTTTACATGTAATAGCATACTTCCGAATATACTTGTTTGTCTTTTATTCTGCTTTGACTTCTTCCTTCTCTTGGTATTTGAAGTATTTTTGTACTCTACGTTTAAAAATTATTGAAAGCGGTTTCCCACTAATAATAATACAGTTTTTGCTGAAGTGCAAGTACAACAGATATATCACATAAGTACTCTTTACATATAGATACTCTACATAAACAGATACATTTTGAAAATTTTGAAACTGCAGTTTTAAATTCATAAAACAATAATGCCTTTTTCGCATATTTTTTGCTTAGTTTAGGCCGTAATACAAGGTGCAGATATTGCAAAATGTTGCAAATAAATTAGTATGTGTATTGCACATTTTTCTGATTATCTTCCAACATTTAAAAAAAAAATTCTGGAATTATGGAATAGAATGAAGTTTTATTAAATATTATTCAAATGGTGAATAACAATCAAGAAAATTATTAGCAACATTTCAAAGTACTTCATTCGGTATGTGTAGAAGTTTAAGTTTTTTTGAACTAAAAATTTATTTGAAAAATGAATATCTGTCATCTCCGTCAGCTCGTAAGGTTGTGTCTTTACGAATGAAAATCTTTTTAAACGGCTTTTTTTTTGTTATAAAATGGAGCATTGGAATGACCTTGACGATTCAAGGAGTTTTATTTTGTTTCCAGCTACGTTCAAGAAAGTATTTTAAAGGATATTTTCGTAAATATTCTATTTCTCTTTTGAGTTTATAGTTTGTTTGTACCTTAAAAAAGAAGTGTATAAGTTCCTATTACTTTATATCATGCGTAAAGTAATTTTGACATTTGACAGTTTGACAGATAACAGTCGGCCAACTTTTGGGTTGAAAATTCACTGTTTGATGTAATACGGCAATTCGTACTATTTTCTAAGGTGCAAATGTACTGTAAAAGTTTAAAACTGTACGGATTACATTTAAACCGAAAATATGACGATAACATCAATAAATCTTATTAGTTTAAGCTTAAAACCACAGATCTGAAAGGCGCATTTAGAAATATTCGGAATATTTTACAATTTTAACACACTTAACGATAGTATATCTATTTTTTTTTATCTCCTCGACATACATCGCGTTCATTTTACTTAATTTTTTTTTCAATATATTATAATATAGCTCTTCTATACAGTGCATGATCAACAATGCTTTTTTACTTTTTTTTTGTAATATAATTTTGCACTCTATCGCATAATATATTCTTTTTTGTTTTCTTTTAAATATCTTAACTTTAAACTTATATTCCTAAGTACATATCTTTTTCTTTTAATATTATTTATTTATTGCGGACAAGCTGAATAAGTCGCCAAAAAACGGCCCTTATGTGGCAGTGTTCTCAAAATTATATAATAAATGTCTTTATATGAATAGGTTACGACATTGTTTTCTTTCTTTAAAAGAAATCGATAGCAAAGAAATAATTTTAAAACAAATATTGGTAGGGTTTAGCTATAGATTCTTAGTTTTAATTAATTGAAAATATAAGATTATAGAAGGCTTTGCCAAAACAATTGCACATATTAAATTGGCGCGAAAAGGGTTTTATTCCAAATAAATGAATTTTTTATATATATTTTTTTTCATCATAGTTCTATACTAAAAATAAAAAATTATTACCGATATCAAAGATATTATCGATTTCCGATGAGGGGGTCAGGCCTCCTACCAACCAAATTTTTTCTACGTCAAACTTTTGCACCGGTTTTTATAGAAAAAAAGTATTTTACCACTTCCGTATAATAGTAATAATAATAATTTATTTTTTGTAATCAAACCATTACAGAAAAAGTCAATTTGTTGTTTTTTTTTTTACATGCAAATGAATTGCAATTGTCAACGTGTATAAATAAAAATGAATAATAAAAGTATAAATAAAATCTAAAAGTTACAGAAAAGGATGTATAAAACAGACAATGTAATAAATAAAAGACAAATAAAACATAAAAAAAAAATACTATGACTAGAACTCCTCGATACTGTAGCACTCTCTCTCTCCAGCAGCATTTTCTTCACTTCTCTTTTAAAATTGGTAAAAGGAAGATCTTTCCATTCTTCTGGTAATTTATTGTATAATTTAACTGCCCAATAATCAAGCGCTTTGTGAGCTTAAGACGGTGGACGGAACTCTCATTTCGTGACGAGAACGTGTAGAATATGTATGATGACTTCCATTAAGGGGAAATGCTGCTTTATTCTGTTGAACAAAAGTAACTGCTGCAATAATGAACACAGATGGTAGGGTGAGTATTTTTTCTTTTGCAGCTCTCTGTGTATTGTAGGTTACATAGGAATCGTATAGCACGTTTTTGTAGGACAAAGATTCTGTGAACCTCAACCGATGTGCCCCCAGAAGAGTATCCCATAACAGAGAAGAGAGTGAAAGTTTGCAAAGTATGCGGTTTTTGCTGCTCCATGTGTTGCAATATGTTTAATCTCCTTATAGCATAAAGAGCCGACGACAGTCTTTTTGCAAGTTCTTCTATGTGTCGATGCCAGTTCAGGTTTGTATCCACAACAACACCAAGGAAATTGATTGCCGATTTTGTGCAAGTGTTTGTGGTACAGAATAGGAGATTTTGCGTCTTGTTACTGTTGATTTTTAATTTATTTGCAGAAAACCAATTTTCGGCATCGGCGATTGCTTGTTAGATCTCTTGCGCAACGAATCGATATGGTCATCATGCAGCAGTAGAGAAGTATCGTCCGCATACATACATATCTCTGCCCCATCCACGCTACTTGGAAAATCATTGATATAAATGATAAATAAAAGGGGGCTGAGAATAGAACCTTGTGGAACCCCGCACTTGATCTGCATTGGTGGAGAAAGCTGGCCTTTCCACTCTGTTAACTGAATCCTGTTCTCGAGGTAAGATCGTAGTAAGTTTAAGGGTGTTCCTCTTACCCGTAGTACTCCAGTTTATTCAATAGAATACTGTGACTGACAGAGTCAAATGCTTTCGTGAGATCCAACATGCTAATCTCTGCGTATCGGTGGTCATCAAACGCCTGGTAGACACTTTGGATCATGCCCATTATACCTGTTGTTGTTGATCGTCCTTTTCTGTACCCATGTTGCTTGGAGGTTAGATACTTCTGGGTTTCTAGATACATAACAAACCTCGACGTTATTGCCTCTTCGAATATTTTCGATATGACTGGCAGAACACTTATGGGTCGATAGTTTTCGCAACTGTGTTTGTTATCCTTCTTATGTATAGGAACGATTTTGCCGACTTTTAACAAGCTAGGAAATACACCTTCCTCTATGCATTTGTTAAATATAATTGCTAACGGACTTGATATTTCTTTGTGTACTTCTTTTAATATACTTGTTGAGATACTATATATATCTTTTGTCTGTTTATTTTTTAAATTCGTTGTGATCCGTTCAATTTCAAAGGATGTAAGGGGAGTAAAATAGAACGACCCTGTGTTCTCCAGGCGATGTATGTATGTATAGCATGTAAATTGAGGTAAACGACCATTGTCTTTCTCGTTGTTGGAATTTTTAATGATAATACTATACAGTGTGTCGATAAAGAAACGCATAATATTCATAACATTGTTATTAAGTGATTAAAAAAAAAACCCTGAAATGCGTCAATTCTATTTTTAAAGTTAAAAAAGTATTCCTTTCGTCAACCAGATGGCGCCAATCTAACGTTGTTTTGACCTTGACAATGTTGCCATTGCTTTTTTCTATTGGATGGTCATTTTTTGACATATTTACATCAAGGAAATAATATTTCTGTAGTATAATGCAACTAGAACCTGTTTTTAAGTTCTCATTTGATTTTCGCTCAAATTTAATGATGGATTTTTAAAATTACGTATTTTCAAAATGGAGAATTAACAGTATGCTGCTAAAATGCGTATCAAACTGATTTTTAAAATTATTTTCAAAATCAGAATTCAAATCAATACCCCTGAAGTTGTTACACATACTTTACGTATAAATAGTATATTTCTTAACCCTCTTACAGGTGTTCTCTGATGAAGTAGTTATTGGACGGTGTTTAACATTAGTTAAAAGCTAAATTATTCTCTCTTAAAAACATTCTAACATTCTAAAAGTATAATTCGCTGATACTACTACTAATTTGACCTATTTTGCTAATATCGTTTGTATATTCTCCCATCAAAAGGTTAAAACAAAATCTAAACGAAATTCAAAGCCTTCTCTAATCTTAAAATGAATAACAGCTAAGCTCTTTTTGTGTAAGATGAACGACTTCTTTACAAATTACAATTAATTGAAAGCTTTCGTAAGTGTGATAAAGACAAAGTTTCTTTGTTTCATCGCCAATATTTACATAAAAAAAAGTAATAGAAACAAATGAAATGACTAGGATTTATTTATTTTTTCTTGTGTTTAAAAGTCCATCGTTTTTTAAACACTTTGTTTTCTCTTTAATTTTTTAAACATGATTTTCGTTCATATTAAACCCTCTCTACACCTAACAAATAAGCTGCTTATTTTATTCGAAATAATGCGGACAACGTTGAAATTATTGCAACCGATGCTAACAACAACATACTAGCCGGTGTCTGTTGATCTAGATTGCTATGTCCTCTATTGCAGGCATTGTGGGTACAAGAACAGTGAGTTATGTGGACGTCGTGGGTGCCGGTCTTGATGAAACAGATGCCATCGTCATGAGCGTGGTCTTCGATGTAACCACAACCACGGACCACCCGAATTTTACTTTGAACTGCAACAAGATGTTTAATACGTTCGTTATCAAGAAGGTTATGCAGCAATTAAGTGATTTTTGTCGTTTGTGTAAGTTGGTAACAATGATCGATGTTGACGCAAAGGTTAGACAAGTAAAAATGAGACGCTTCTATCGGCACCTTTGATGTTTCGTTCAAATTGTTGGTGACCTTGTCCCTTTAAATTGGAATGCAGTGGCGCGGGAAGTTTGAACAGAGCATTCACTATATATTTTGATATGACTGTAATAACGGGATTTTGATATTATTAAAATGCTTGCAAATAATGAACGTTTAATTAAATTCGGTGCCAAATAGGTTCTGAACGAAAAAATTATTTAGTTTATAAATGACATTTAGGTGATCATAACCTTTAAGAGAGTATTTCAGACACATTTTTGCCAAATATGTTTTTTGTAGCCTAGCAACCGCTTCGATTACAATAAACTAAAAATTGATCAGAATGTATTAAGAAGTGAAGAAGAAAGGAATCAGATAGATCCAAGTTTATATTTAAAAAGAAAAATAGGTTGAAAAAACGAAATATTTTTTCTTCTGCTATATTTCTGTTGAAATTGTACAAGGTTTTTGTTTACTATGAGTTGGCAGCAATAAAATTTTGACGTTTATCTTAAGTTGTCAAAATGTGCAACTGAAAGAATATTACAAATTTAAAGATTTTGACAAGAACCTTTTTTGTTTTTTCTTCCTGAAATTAACTGTAACACAATTATTATAAAAAAGATATTTTTTGATTGATTTGCAAGAAGTATTAAAACCACACTTCGAATGTGTAGAAGTAATAATAATTGCCAAAAACTTTGACATATTACCTAAGTTATCCAAATTGGTAATGAGAAAGTATCGTTATATTTTTCACTGCTTAATTTTTCATTTTTATTCCAAAGTTGGGTGTGAGATAATGTTTATTTCGTTTTTTTTATTAAATCACAAAAAAAAAGAAACTGTTAAATTTCATACCTTTTTGAATGCTTTTCCTACAAACGGATGGAACGTAATGACTAGGCAAATGTTGTGGTCGAGGTTTTTGAGAACAATCGACCAAGGCTATAGTGTAGTTGTCAAATTCCAATCCGCATCTGGGATCAAATAGTGAATTACATTCGTAGCAGAATAATTTCTTCGGATCCCTTTGTGCACTATGGTCTCCATAACCTACATACAGAAATGGATCAATCTAAATGAATACTGCGCCACTTTTGTTTGTTTCTTCATAATGTAATAGAGCTTAAGATTTTAAAATATTTTTCTCGATATGTATATGTAGTTAAAATGTTAAAAGTACCATGTTTTCTATATTCAAGAAATAATTTGTTTATCAAAAAGTCATGTTTAAACGAGTTTTTGTTCCCTGTAAATTGGTAGTAAAAATTGCAATCGAAAATTTTGACGTATTTTGCTATACAGCGTGTCCAGAGAGGAATGGGATAATGCGATATGTCGGGAACGAATGGAGATTTAAAAATTCTGAAAACTTTGTTATAAATGTACGGTAGGGGCTCACATTTTGTGATAAAATTTCTTTAAATTAAATATGTCACCGCTAGGTGGCGCTACCTAACTTAATTTTCTTAAACTGAATATGCTACTTTCGTTATAACTGCTGCCAACCTATCTGCTGAACTATTCGGGAAAACAATAATTTTTATAGCACGAAGATGTCAAAGATTGTACTCTGTAGAGATAATAAGCAAAGATTAATTTATCAACTTTAATAAAACTCAAGACTTAACTAAGAGACAAACTCTAGACTCAAATGGAACATGTCACATTAGGTGCCTAATACAGGGGTTCCCTAAGTGTGCGCCGCGGCGCCCCAGGGCGCCGTAGAGTGTAACAGGAGCGCCGCGAGGCACTTCTGCGAACGCGGGCAGACATAGCGGTCGGGAACATTCTAGAATGAACATTTCGAAATGGCTTTGAAGCTAGTGGAACTTTCTAGAACATCTAGACTAGATCGTTCCCATAGCTTGTAGAACTTTCTACAAAGATACATTCACAAAGTATGGAACTTTCTAGTAGACCTATATCGCATACTATCGAACATTGTCGAAGTTTCGCAAATGTTCTAGTATAAATACGACACCACTTCGGCGAACCAGTTCAGTTCCTAAATAACAATCGAAGTAGAAGTAAACAATAAAGAGAGACCGCAGTGTGTGCTCTGTTTAAGAGTTCTAGTGTGTATTCTCCCTAGTAAGCTAAAGCGACATCTCGATGTCGAATCGCTCTAACATGGTTGAAAAATCTCGCGAATTCTTTACAAAAGATAAAAAGGGTGTTTACTAAACAAGCCTCAGTACCAAGCAACGCACCGCTAGTATCTTATAAGATCGCATACAGTGTGGCAAAGTGCAAAAAACCTCACACCATTGCAGAGGAGCTTATTCTACCAGCTGCTCTTGACATGGTTAATATTATCCTAGTAGAATCGGCGGGAAAATTAATTTCAAAGGTACCTCTGTCCAATAACACTATTAGTCGAAGAATTCACCATATAGCTCTGGATCTCAATGATCAATTAATAGAGAAAATGAAAGGCACGGAAACTGGTCTGCAACTTGATGAAAGTGCTGACAGCAACAAAGATACCTTATGTGTTATGTACGCTTCCTGGATGATAATATTATCGTTGAAGACCTTCTATTCTGCAAAAACATCATTGGAAGCGCAAAGACTCAAGACTTATTTGAGCTGCTTGACAAGTTTATAACCGAAAATGATTTGAATTGGAAAAAGTGCATCGGTATGTGTACTGATGGAGCTCGATCAATGTCTGGTCACTATGCTTATTCGCAGCAAAGCACCGCATGTTAAGTGGAGCCATTGCATCATCCATAGGGAAGCACTTGCATCAAAGTCGAGGAGCTCTTGATTGAATTTCGTATTAGAAGGAACTCTTACAGGGCTTTGGCTGGACTCAATTTGACCACCCTCCGTACAGCCCTTAGCCCTTAGCTCTTTTTGCACCTGAAAACATTCCTTGGTGGTCAAAAATTCAACATCGATGAAGATCTCAAACATGTTACCACATGGTTGACAACACAAGCGGCAACGGTTTATGAAGAAAGCATACAAAAACCTGTACCACGCTATGACAAGTGCCTACAAAATGGTGGGAGCTATGTAGAAACATAGTTTAAAGTCGTTTTTTTGCAATAAATAGTTTTCTGTATCTGTACTCGTTTTGTTTTTGTTAGCGAACGGAACTTAGTTTCTGGAGGTGCCTCGTATTATAATATTCTTCATGTGAAGACGTAAACACGGTGTTAACAGTCACAGCGTGAAAGCGTCAACGTTTTGAAACTTAAATACAGTTTGATGTGTTTTGTTTCGATGGGTTAAGTTTAGATAACATTTTTGATAAATTAATCTTTCCAACTATGAATGAATAACAACTTTTCTATTTATTGGAGGACATTGTCGTATTATTTAGGTATTATCTGTATTACATCTATAGAATACAATCTTTTATCATTGATTTGATATAAAATTTATCAATTCATTTATTCGAATTTTATAAGCATTTATGTACGTACCCTAGGTATATCTTTGTCTTAAATTTATCGATTAAAAAGTAGGGTATTCCATCAAAAATAATAACTAACTGACATTTACGAGGCTCATCCGGAAACTAGTACCCGTTCGCGCCGTGTGGAGCAGCAGTTGCGCAACGAGCCGCCGAGTGGTTTTCTCGTGACGCAGTGATCTGTCAGTTGTCAGCGTACGAGATTTGGTTGAGTTATCTACAATAATATCGCGTCAGTGTGAGTTCGAAATGTTTAAGACACTCGACAATACCGCCAGTTGTAAAGTGCGGTCTGTAATAAGATTCCTGAACGCCAGAAATGTGAAGCCATGTGACATTCACCGTCAAATTCAAGAAGTGTACGGCAACGATGCGATGGGCGCATCATCGGTTCGGCGATGGTGTCGCAATTTCAATGCGGGGAGAGACAACGTTCACGATGAAGAGCGTCCAGGGCGTCCGTCCGTCATTACTAATGCGTTGCTGCATCTTGTCGACGACGTCATACAGCAGGATCGACGTGTCACACTTAATGACATCAGTGCACGTTTTCCACAGATTTCGCACACCATAACGCATGAAATCGTCAAAGATTATCTGCATTATAAAAAAAATTGAGAAAGGTGAGTGCCGCGCATGCTTTCAGAAGAACACAAAAACAAGCGTATGGGTGCAGCCTTGAATGTTTTGGAGCGTTACGCAAATTAAGGTGATGCATTCTTGTCACACATTGTTACGGGCGATGAAATATGGGTTGCTTACTCAACGCCCGAAAGCAAACGCGAGTTCATGGAATGGCATCACTCTCGTTCACCGACCAGAACCAAAAAGTTCAAGACAGCAGAGTCGACTCGCAAACTCATCTTCTGGGGCAGACATGGTCTCTTGCTTTTGGACTTCATGCCTCGAGGGACCACCATTAATGCGGAAGCATATTGTGCCACGCTACAGAAGTTGCGGCGGGCAATTCAAAATCGGCGGGCATTGTGTTGCTGCACGACAATGCCCGTCCCCATCTTGCTGCAACAACACGCCAATGGCTCCAGCAGTTTCGCTGAGAACTCTTCGATCACCCACCCTACAGCCCAGATCTAGCACCGTCGGATTACCACCTTTTTACAAAATCGAAAGATTTTCTAGGCGGAAAACATTTCCGCAGCGATGACGCCTTTAAAGCAGCGGTCACTACATTTCTCACCACACTGGCGGTAGAGGATTACGATGTAGGCATAAAAAATCTCATCCCACGATACAAGTGACTTAATTTACGAGGTGATTATGTAGAAAAGTATAGTATATGTCTAATAAAAAGATTGTTCAGATATCTCTATTGGTTGCGATTTAATTGGCAAATGGGTACCAGTTTCTGGATGAGTCTCGTACAAGAAAGTTTTCAGAATTTTAAAATCTGATTTCGTTCCCGAAGCATCACTATGTCTCATTCATCGCTGAACACGCTCTATAGTTAAGTTCAATTACATTTATTTGTTGAAAATCATGGATTTAAAGATTATACACGTGAAATGCAAAAACAACATTTTTGTAAATCAAATTCTGAATCCAGCGTTGGCTTTTATTTTATTTCAACCTTTTTTAAAAAATATAATTCGTAAATATATGATTCCTAAATATTTTAATAATAAGATATTAAATTCTTTTTCGATTTCCATCATTTTAATCTAACGAAAAAGTTCCGAGAGTAGTTTGGTGGCGGTGCTGGTATTTAATAAAAAAGATACCTAAAGGATAATTTTTTGACGAAAATTACCTTGGCCTTGTATGGCAGCGACAAAGTCACGGTTGAACTTTATACTAAAATATTCTATAATTAAATTGTAAAGGTTACCGAAATGTTAAAACGGTTTTTATATGCTTAACACAAATATTTTCTACATGTCTATATCAATAAAGCAAAGACAAAAGTATTATTTCATACCCCATATTTAAACATTTCTTTAAATTATATGTTTATTATCGTTTTTAAATTCAATTTTCTATATACATAAAAAGTAACTAGATTCATTGTATTTCACTATATGACTTAAGTAGAGTTGGCATTTTTTTCGCGGATGATTTAAGTTGGTAGTTCCGGCAATAAAGAACATATTCACCAATTTCTTAACGTAATACAGACGAATAAATTAAATCATCCCCGAAATTTAAAAAGTGCCAAATCGAAACGTAAGGAATATTACTAGAATTTTTCGATCTAAAAAATTCTCAGTTGGTAACGCAAAAATAACCAAAAAAAAAAGAAACAACTATACTTAGCATTCACTACGAGATATTAATAAAAAAAAAATCATTCAGAATATTATAACAAATCGATAATATCCTTTGGTCGTTCACAGTAACTAGACCAGTAGAGCACACCACACACACACATACAATTGGAGATCATTGATTTTGACTTGCTGTACGAGGTTAGGTAATGAGAATTTTATAAAGCTTCCTCTTATTAGAAGGTTGGTAATAATGAGTTGATCGCTAGAAAAATGTATTGGGAAAATTAAATAAAGTTGGACTGCGGTAAATTAACGGGATCTACAATTTCTTTTGAGCAAATTAATGAATGTAGGTCAGGTAAATGGTGATAAGTTAAAATGTTTGAAGGTTATGTAAGGATTGGAGATTATTGATGTAACTTTTACCTTTATTCGATTTCTTTTAGAATACAATTTAGTATTTTTGAACAGAAATTAATTTGATACGAGGACATGGGGTGAAAATAAATTGAAGGTCACCAGGAAAATGGGTAGCGATTTCAATTTGCTAACATGTTACATAATTCTACCTCCGGCACAATACTTACAGCCCATTATAAACGCTCCTAAGACGATGACTTTCCACAGCACCAGATCACTACCATCCATACTTCGATACGATTATCCGAACTCATACACGATCTTAAAACGTTTCTAATATCGAAAAGGCGAATGAGGGTCAGTTGGCCAGCCAGGAACAATCGGGGTTGCGCTTCTCCGGCTGCAAAAGACGATCTTAAGCTTCGACTGGTCGCTTTTCCGTCTACGCCGACATTTGGCGATCTTCTACTCGTTTAACCCGCGTATGACGTCATACCTGGAACTTCCAAAGCCTCCCTCCCCATCCGCGTTCCGGTATTACGTCACGCGGCGGATCGATCAAACTATCGCCAAATAACCTTACGCCGAGAAAGAGACGGAAATACAAGGAAAGGAGGAAGTTTGGAAGCAAACACGGAAATCGACTGTATATGCAACTAGGTAAAAACAATGGCGTTTTGTGTGTACTAGTATTAGTATGTTGGTGGAAGGGAAGGGAGGAAATTATTTTACGTAATGGGGTTTCGACGTTCGGTTTCGCGTAATGGAAATGACAGCAATCACAGCCACCTCGATATCCATTTTAGTCTACGGAGGAAATTGGATTGATGTTGAGATAGAAGATATTTCGGGAAAGATAGGAATGTGACAATGAAGTTAATTTTTAGCCACATCTTAGGATATATACAGGAAGTTTATTGCAAATATAGCTTGTACAAATGTAACCTTTTTTTTCCATAATTAAACACTTTCGCATGTTGACGAATTTATTAACAACGTACAAATGGGGCTATTGCATAAAACAAAATATTTAATTCATTATCTTCTCATTTTCTTGTGTGTGCAATTTTGAATGTACATCGGTGTGTATGCAGGTTTCTCACGAGGAACTGCATCGATCGATATAAAAGAGTATACATTGGAAAATTCTGAAAACTTGGTAAAATACTAAGAAGCCCACATGTACTATTGGACTACAAATTTTCAATAATATAAAACTTCCGGTTATACTGGAAGCAGCTGTCATTTCAAATAGAATATTCTATATATTGTGAAATGTTTGAATTCCTAGTTCAATTTTATTTGATAAAACAACTATAGATTTGTTTTTCTTCTACATTTGAACCGTTCAAAATACTTCACCAATGCAAATCATGGTATAGCTGTTTGAATGGTTCTGAATCGGTTCAATGTCATCGAACTTTGGAAATATCCAAGTTAGTTATGACTTTACGTAATCCTGTCTGCGATACATAGGCGTTTCACGAAAGTAGCGGGGTGTGCGCAAAAGTCGATTCTCGTCAACGTCCGCTTGTTTATTTTTCGTTCAGTTTAGGAAACGAGAGCGTGCGTTGTGTTTTGTGTTACGTGTTATTCGTTAGAAATATATAATTATTAATTTAAAATATGAACCAGGCTGAAAAACGACCCTTTGCTGGCACAGTAAATAAGTTTATCTGTGACTTTCCGGATTTGTTCTATGACGGTGTTAAAACAGTTTGTAAAGTGCGCGAGAAACATTTGATGCGCTGGAACAAAGCGGACTTTACAAACATGCAAATATCAAAGAACACAGAAATAGAAAAAAGGGCGTGCCAACGAGAACTGCCTTTATTTGCGATTTACTTGTCATTATTAAAGCGTGACAAACGGTTGCATCCGCTGTGTTTACTACGTACATACAAGGAATCGAGTGGACGTTCGGTTATTATCGGTTGATCGCTGTGCGTGTACCGATCAACCGATAATAACCGAACATCCACTCGATTCCTTGTATGTACAGCGGGTGCAACAGTTTGTCAAGCTTTAGTCATTACGATAACCTGTAATTTGTCATTTCGCTTACACGAAAATGAACCGTTTTAGAGCTTTTGCTGTAAGTACAATCCCGAGTTGAAGTTGCCAAAAACGAAAACGTCACGTAAGCATGTTTTATTTGTACGCGAAAACGTGGAAAAGAAAATCAAATCTACATTAAAAAATCAGTTGCTTTGGTTATGTGTTGACGAGATAACAGATTGTAAAAGAAATTCTATTCTAAATGTTATAGTACGTGTACTGGACCCTCATAAACCGACATTTCTACTGTTACTAGTCAGCAAAAGACTGGAAAAGTGTATTAGTGCAGCAATTGAGAGGGTGATATTAGTTAGAAAACTTCCAAGTCTCACCACGTCAAATGTTGATGTTTCGGTAGGGTGTTCTCTTCTTGATCACGGTTGCAAGTGTTTACATGTTACGTGTAAAGTGCATGCTTTACATCTTGTGGTAGAAACTATTCGACAATGTTCACCCGAGGTAGATGCATTAATAGCAAGTACAAAAAAGTGTTTCTCAGATCTCTAGAACGTCTTCGATCATTTCACGCACAGCGTCCTGGTATTCGTGAACTACCACAGCCGATTCTTGCACGTTGGGGAACATGGTTGCAGGCAGCTCTTTATTATGCTGAATATTTCAAACAAGTAAAACCTGTTCTATTCTACAAATTAATCCTGACAATGCTGCAGCTATTAAGGAGAACCAGACAACATTTCAAGATATTTCCGTTGAAACAGAGTTATAAACTATTCGTAACAACTATGAAGGATTACATGACGCAATAGAACAATTACAAAATAGAGCGTTGTCGTTAGTGGAGTCACTGCAAATAGTAGACGAAGTATATACATTGCTACGCTCTATACATACATGACACAAAATATAATCGCGTTTTAGAAAAGTTCGAGAATGTGTTAAAGAAGGATTCCGATTTTATTACATTGAAAGAAATTTGTGATGGTGCATCGACTAATCCACCGACTGAATTCAAAGTGTGTTTAATCATGTATATATTACATCCGTAGATGCCGAACGATCTGTTTCAAAATATAAATACATACAGTGGAAACATATCTGATGCTGTCAACTTTTTACGACTCTTATCCAGTGGGTGATAATACTGATAATGGTGCTTCTATTTTTAATGTTCGGTCATTCCGATGCAGCCCGCCAACCCATTTGATAACGCTGCTTAAGAAACTTTTCTAGATTTATAGGTATGTATCTATAATGCCTTTGTATTTTATTCGTTTTACTTATTTTTGGTATTGTACTTCCTGAAGGAAGCGCACGCCTATGCCGCGTAGGCATATTACCTCGCGTTGCGTAGCGTAGGTTGGTACGCTTTCGTTATCGTACAATAGGTTTGTTCGTTTATCAATTAGTGCAATAAGGAGTAGCTCGAATTTCTAAATTGTGCGTTCGTTTGTAAAAAGATCTGGCAATCCGATGTTCGTTTGTATATGTTGGGAAGCTTCCGACTGTTTTGAACTGCACGAACTTCACCTGCTCGGAGGTGGAGTGGTTTGTGCAGTTCAGTGCAGCTTCATTATATTATTTGCATGACCTTTACTCATTCATATAAAATGACATCCCTTAAAGCATTGAAAGTGAAATACAACAATTAATAAATAATAAAGATTTTTTAATGCCATCGTGATTGCCAATTGCCACCATTCTCAATCTTTTAGGTTATGTATACTATACAAATGCCAATTTGTAGTTTTGTACAGTTCGTTTGTACCCATTTATAATAGTTCTGAGCAATCAAAACGATCACGTGATCATAGTCCTATTACACTCTAGAACTAACCCGAGTAAGACAAACGAACAAACCTAATGTATAATACATCTGGTTGGAACGTGACTTTTGTAATGCGCATGTACTGGACCGTCTCAGAGTCGTGGCTAGGACAAACATAATAATAATATATCCGTTAATTTCTTAATGCAATACATGCCAATATAATCTTTATTGCAGGAATTGTCAACTTAGATCGTCCGCCATATTTAAATATTTCCAAAGAGGAGTATTTTTAAATATGCTGAATAGGTTAAATCATCTTTAGCTATGTATAACAAGAGGTTCGAGTGCATCGAATAAGAAGTTATATAAAAATTACTTACATTTCTTGAAATCGCAGCTACTAACTAAAATGTGTAAATGAGGATATCTTAATTAGATTTCCTCATGCGTACATGTAACCAAATACTTTCAATTATGTATCGTATATCGTCCACTGGTGCACTGGAAACAATCTTTCAATTAAACATAATTGTGAACGGATACAAGACCCGTATATGCAATTTGTTGTTTAGCTCATTAAATTTAATACATGAAATATAATTTGAATAGGAATATAAAGATCACATTTCAATATTATCTACTTAAAAAGTGAACTTTTATCCTTCGTAGATGTCTTATCATCAATTACACAACACAATTATTGTCGAAAATTTAAATTTCAAAACATACAAAATATGCTATAAGTAGTGTTGGCATTTTTTAAATTTCGCGCATGATTGAAATTAGTAGAATCCGTTCAGAATGAGAAGGTGACATTACGTCACTAATTTCTGCGCGGCGGGAAATCGAGAGAACACTTCATTATGGGCTCGTTAAAGTAAAAACCAGAACTTAAGTATATTTATTCAAAAATAAATTACATGTTCGTTAATAATTGACAGAATACTTACAATTTATTTAAAAGAAACCCAGTATTTACTAAAAATGTAGAACAGAAAATTTATAATAAACGAAAATTGAAACCATTAATAACAAATATATTACGACGACAATGACATCTACAAAAACGGCAATTTGAGTAAGAACAGGTTTGTGCGCATACTCATTCTGAACGGACTCTAGTTCCGGCAATAAAGGACATATTCGCCAATTTCTTAATGTAATATAGACAAATATATCCTTTATTGCCGGAACTACCAATTTAAATCATCCGCGAAATTTGAAAAAATTCCAACTCCACTTATCATAGCATATTTTTTATGTGTTTTAAAATTTTAATTTTCGACAATAATTATTCCTGGGTATTACATTTATTCTAGTTTTCCTCTTTATGCAGAGGTAGAAAGGATTTCTCAACATACTTTGTTAGCTATATTTTTTTGATTTGATAAATTGAGTTTTTAAAATAAAGCAGCTTCCTTCAACGGAAACGTCTAAGTTGAGAAATTATGATTTGATGGAATGAAAAAACTACATAAATTTCACAGAGAAGGTTGAACAGAACACAAAAATATATTCCAAGATGTTCTATAAATTTAAAAGAAGCATATTAATATCAACCTCCGGTGTAACCGGAAGCAACAGACACGCCAAAGCCACAATATTTTAACTGTCATCAATAGATCAAATTTTCAAAATTTGTGGAGTATTTTTCGAAATACCCGCATTTATTGCAGAATCTTTTGACCTAGAGACGCAGATATCTAATCTTCATTTCGCCTTAATTTAGATGAAATAAGTTGGTGCTATCAAAACTGCTAAAAACTATTAATCAGTTAATTACGTCATAATTTGTTTTATAAGTAAATATTTTAAATAATAATAGCAATAATTATTCATCTAACTTCTGTAGGTATATGTATAAAGTTGATGTTATACTTTTACTTACATCTTAATAATTCTGAAGCAATAACTGAACTAACAAAGTAATTCAAACTATACTTCATATCTCTTAAAAATAAATGGAAATGATTACAGTGAATCATTAAAAAAAGTAAATAAATTCTATATACAATGAACTATGATTTAAGTAAATAGCAGATGTAATTATTCCCAGTTCTTAAAATAACATCGGCGTCGTATGATTTCCTAGAGCTAATCAATTGCTAATTGACAAAATGCTTCCTATTCAATTGCAAACAATGAATTTCACGTAAAGCAAAATACAACTTTATTTGTTAAGTTCATTTTGATGTTTATTGTAGCAAATTTTTAAAATAACAGTGTTATTATTATACTTATAACTTATGAATTACATCTTACTTTATACTCAGTTTGCATCTTCAATCTGGTTTCGTAGACTTATCGTTAGAATCCTTTTCATCGTTTACGATCAATATCAAACCACATAATATAAATATCGTCCCTAATAACCACAACGAAAATGTTAATTCACCGAACACTAAGTAACCACAAATTCCCTAAAATAAGTTTTGATGCACTACAAGTATAAATCCATATTACTTATCTGAATCGTACAGAAAACAAATAATTAGTAGCTGTGCTTATTGTAATTGCAGTTATCGATGAACTTCCTTGCAATGCCTTAATCAGTAATGCCCAAACGAAAGCGTTCGATAATATCATTAGGGTAAAGAATAGTATTCTTGCTAATAAGAAATCCTACAATTTTGTAACAATATTAACAACTTTTAGAGGTTATGTGTGAGAAAATTTGTTTACATTTAATACTGGTGAACCTGAAAATTTTCCGAATATACTAGCTGAAGCTGCACATATTCCACTTAAGACGGCATAATATTGTTTCGGCATTGTGTAAATCTTTAAAATATTTATTTGTTATTTACTAAATTCTGTGAATTGTCAATTCTGTATTTTCAAAATATATAACAGGTGCGGCAACCTCTGGGGGTGAAATGGTTATTCTCTTTTAATGAATTCAAATATAATTTGTTAATTAATATATTTAATTATATAATTTAATATAATTTCGTTATTATTTTAATTAGGAAAATCGATATCGACGCTTATTTTAGATAATTAATTTAATTACATACAAACTTTTTGTGCAATGCTACCAATCTTTAGGCACAAAATATTAACATCCATAAATAAAGTTTATTTAAATTAAAATGAATGATTTGAAAATAAAATTAAGCTTTTAGTCGTAAAAAAAAAACCTCATCTTGTATTTGTTAAATAAACTGTTCCAAAAAAACCGTCAAATATAGTCTTAAATCCGCTTCAAGATTAACTACTTTTATAACATCGTGCCATTACATCATCGTCTTAAAGATAATTTTCCAGAATCTACGTGAATAATTGCATAATAATCTATCGGTTTTTATCTAAAAATCCTTTATAGGATGTAATAAATCTAAGTTACAGCTGTTGCGGTGTTGTCATGGTTATGAAAGGAATAATTTTACTGTTTTTGTAGATGCACCGTTTCAATAAAGTAATGCAACCTTTTCGGTTAATATAAAAAGTATCGATTAAAATGTATAATTTATAGAAAAATTATTGGGAATAAATGTGTTTTGTTCTTAAATATTAAATATTGTATTATAGACAATTAATGAAAATTAAATATATTCAAGTAACAAACAGGTTAGAATCTTGTTTAACTCAAGGACAATCAAATGGTAACGATAGTAGGTTAATGTAAATATATAATTTATTTCTATTTTATTTTCTATTTGTTAGTTTATACGTTAGACACTGCTATTGATTCCATTGAAAACTAAAAATATTTTCGTTTGACAAGTGGTAAAAGCTAGCGATTTGATTGTAGAGAGTCTGCTTGTCTAGAGTAGACAGGTAAACGTAAACGTATGAGAGGATAATGAGGGAATGTGTATAAACCAAAACGAAGCCATGAAATTCACTCAACCTTAGCCGGGAGGTTGGTTGTTGTTGTGTCCGCGAAAACGTATGGTTTGCTCGTACCGTTCCGATATTTGTTTTCGCGAAAAGACAGTTTCGTGTCGGTTAAATAAATTAATAAACAAAATCCGGGTAAAATGTACAATCGTATCTATCGTGTTACTTGAATAAACCTCCAAACATGTGACATTTCACTTCGATTTCCTGGAAATATTGAAATGCTGTTAACCTATTTAAAGAGGTAAGAGAGCGAACTCGTATAACAGTTAGCATGCAGTAGTTTTAATCCGGTCCCAATTTAGATCGTGTTAGATATCTCTAATAGCAACAATAACAAAAAACAGATCCACTGTTAAAGTACAATATAAATATATCGTATAGAAAAAAAGTGTATTCTATCCTAAGAACAATTTTTAAATCTCTTCGTTATAACAGGATTTGTAAAAGTAATTTGTAATCAATTACAACGCGAAATCATTTTTTATACAAACAAAAACATAATATAATTTATCCTATATACGCATGCCCGCAAAAATAAGAATTTGTACTTAAAATATGCGTAGTATATTTCATATTTTGGCCAAGAATTTAATCAATACCTGTGGGTAATAGCTTTAGTCAATTTTGAGCGAATTTCAAAGCATTGCAAAATAGGGTCACCCAACAAGATTGGAAAAGAGAAAATATAGTTGTATATATAGTGGGCTGTGTCCGTTTAAATAAATGCAATTGTAAAATTTCTTTTCGTCAATTAACACATTCGTTCATTTGATGGAAAAGTGACACATATAAAAATAATTAACTTTTCAGATAGCTATTTTAAAATTTTTCATTACACGGCAGTTAACGGACTTTATGTTTGCCTATTTCATCAAAGCATTAATATACACTGTTGAAATGTGTAAGTTTTCCACATAAACATATAAGATTTTAGGGTTCATTTTGATTAATTATCTCAAAAATGATAATTTTTGACTTGTGTCACTTTTCTATCAACGGAATGATATACCGGGTGTCCCATTACATTATTGCAACAGCAAGTCAAAAATGTCTAATGAACTCTATCATAACTGAGCAGCAAGCATTTGAAGTTTTAAGTCCTCGACTTAATAATGATCGCAAGGACTGTGCGGTCATACCAACACAGAGTGTCGGCACACTCCTCACCACACAAAATATTAATTAATTCGGAACAGCTGTTTCAAAAGCTCGATGGGACTCCATTTTTAACCGAGTTATCGAATAAATCTGAGCGAAAAACCAAAAAATTTCTTAATTCTACCATGCTTGTTTATCTCTACTTTGAGGAAAAGGAATATTATATTAAATATCTATAAGTATGTGTATATATACTAGAATGCGAAGGATTTATTTATAGTCGGAGTCCATACATACATCGAATAATGTTGTCGCTATGCTAGGAGTGCCCTTTGATTCGTTTTTGCGTGTTCCCCACCTTATACTTTCATAGTGGGCAAACGTTGTAAGACTGTCCATATATTTTAGCGGTTCACTTTACTACGGAACTTACGAACGCGGGTTCGGGAGTATCCCTGGATACCCTTTTGGCAATTTTCTAACAAATTTCCAAATTAATAAAACGAAATTAACGAATTTTAAAATTATATATGTAACTAACCTTGAAATTTGAACAATGCCAATGTTATATAAACTCTCTGTTTATAATAACCTTTGCGGGAAACTGCCTATTTTCTAATTTAACCCTTTTTCTCTTCGAATAAATACTTTGATTTCACAATCGAACACTTTTAATTGGGATCGGAGTTAAGAAACACTTTAATTCAACGAAGGCTGAATAAAGATTGATGAAAAAAATTGGCGTCGTTCATCTTTCTTTTATTTTAAATCGCCAAAGACCGGCGATTGTTTTATTCCAAAGAAAATTTTGATAAATTAACCCAAATAGAATCTTTCATATCATTTGGATGATTTGATGTTTTTTCTGCAAATAGCATACGAGAATGAATGCAGTGACGCAACGAGGTGGTTGTATTTCGAGGATTCTATGATAAAAAATGTTACTGACAAGCTTTAAACGTGAAAATTCTCCAACGATTTACTTAAACCTTTCAGATAAAGATTTAATTGATGAAATAATGTTTAAAATGCCTTTCAATTTACGCTGTTGCTTATTTTAGACGATTTCTACATGAATTTGGACGAATTATGTGAATAGGAAAATTAACTGAAGAGTAGATTTGTCCATGTTACCCTACGATTGACGTTATCTGGACTTAACTTTAATATTTAACATCAACGCCCCAAGGCCAGTTGGTTGGGGGAAAATGGTAATGAGAAAATTTCCATTTTTCCTCGCAAGAGGAATATTTAATTACCAATGAGTGGCAAACCTAAACCTCCCCGTTCAGAAAGAGAACCTACTCGTTCAGAGCTTGACAGCGGACGCTGTAGTTGTCCGTAAATATTGAACATTACAGTATATATCTCTTTACTAATACCTACTTTTCTGTCGTTTAACTCTAACATGCGTGGTATATACGGAACGAAAAAGTCTCTTGTCCCTTGCCTGCTAACCACGATTCATCCCGCCTTCATAAAGTAGAGCAAGACAAACGATAAGGTTCCTTCCCGTTAATTCGTCCGTCTACCCATTTTAAAAATCTAAACCATTCAATATGTACATAACACGACGGCCGAGTCTTTTGTCAAGTGTAACACTTCAAACTGAGAAAGAATCCGTTCTTACCCTAATAAATCAAACAGACGGGAAAAATGAAGAGGCGCGTTATCTTTATTTAAAAGATTGTTTTCTCTCTTTATATAGATGGTCTCAAATCCATCCAATTCACGAGGCGAGGCTACGCTTTTAATCAATTTCAGGTTTTCTAATTTAATATTGTGTCCTGTATGGTTTATGTCCTGTGCTACGCTTGACGCTTCTATTCGGCCATACCTGTAGCATCTAATATGTTCATTAAATACAGTCCCTATCGCTCGTTTTGTTTGTCCAATGTAGGCTTTATCACAGTCATTGCATGCAATTTTATAAATTCCCGACCTTTCCTTCATGTCCGGTTTATCTTTCGGATTGCCAAGACGGTTTTTGAGTGTATTACGTGAACTGAAACATACGTTCATATCTTGTTCCCTTAAAACTTTACTGATGATGATTACAATTATACACAATGTAATACACGTTTAACCTTCTAGTATACTTTCAAAAAGCGCGCGTATTTTGGTCAACATATTTAAGACGGTCAATACATATCAGCTGACAATTTTCGCGCAGCTTGGGTGTCTTCCGAAAGTAAACGCAGTTCTAGTTCATATTCATTCTTGTTTTGCATTATAGAACACTTTTCCTTGTTTTCTCCACGAAATGTGTTTCTGTTAAAAAAACCATATGCATTTCGTTGATTTCTCTTTAAAAACACCTTGAACGTTCATTTCAATGTATTTACACATGTAGCAGTCAACTTGAAAGTTAAATTAATTTAGAAAAATTAATTTAACTATTATTATTAATTAAATTAATTAAAAAACATTTTTTTTCTAAAAAAGAAAAAATTATTGAATAACAAAATTATGAATATTATGCGTTACTTTATCACCCAAAATATTTATTAATGCCCAAAAATTAATTTTCTTAATAATTAGAGTTTCTAAGTCTAAAAATAAGCATGCAGTGGTCTCGAAATAACTTTGGTTATTTTTAGATGTCGTATAATTGTTATTAACAACGCTTTTTAGTGCTAAATTTTAATGAAACGATTATATTCAATGGTGTAAACCGTATAATTTGATTAGAAACATTAAACGTCTTTGTGATTTAATAACGGACAATATTTACATGAAAAATCACTGAAGATAACAAGTCTATAACAGCTAAATACGTAAGATGAGTTCTAATAAGCTCTAAAGCCTTTAATGTAATTTGAATTTCCGAAATTTATTCATTGCTTTTGTATTTTTAAAAACAATTTCGTTGTTAATTAATTGTCCTTATTATTTATTACCACGACTATCAAGTTACTGGTCTGTTGACCATGAAACCGGCAATGCGTTAATTTTTAGACAACACGTCATTCATTTTTTTTTCCGAATAATCTGACATAATACAAAGGAGAGAATACAGAATTATTGTTGCTATTTAAAAACTGTGTATCTACCACTATAACTACATTCTTTTTTATGATGCATCCTATCAATAGTTGTTAGTTTACATCATGCTGTTGATGTTTACGTCAAGTTTATGTCCAGTTTATGAAGGTTTCAATCAGCAAAGAGTCATTAGAAAAATTGTGACGATAATATTTGAAATTGAGTATTTTTAATAGCTCTTATCAAATATCCCTAATCTCTCAACATTCCTGAAAACATTGTTCTACAGTCGTTGGTTATGAAATTTTTCTGTACTATATTTTATTTTGTGAAGGGTGGGTCAATTTAGTTTTTGAATGAAGATGTTTTTCGGAAAAAAAATCGTTTTATTTCAATATTCTCCCTTTTTTTAATACATTTCGTCCAACGTTCCTCCCAAATTTTTTTTTACCAAATAATATGACTTTCAGGCCCCAAAAAGGTGTTTTTTTGAAAGAGATTTTTTTGATTTGGAAAAAAGTAGTCCTGGGGGTAAATCCTGAAATTTGGGAGGTGGGGGGCAGTTGGACCCCCTTCTGAAATTTCGCCATGGCGTTGCCGATGCAATTGTCTTAGGAAATTTTCTTCTTGAAAAGCGGTCTTTTCAAATCGTCTTTAACCCAAAAGTTGGCAATATTCGCCGTTATTGTTTTTTTCTAGGTGTCGATTGGATTTGCCTCTTTCCAAAAAAATTGCCATGACCTTGTTGGCCGACAGACCCACCTTGGTCTTCTTCGGCGCCGATTCGTCCGGAGAAATTCACTGTTTCAACTGCTGTTTGGTCTCCGGTGTGTTGTGGTGTATCCATGCTTCGTCAACGATTATGAAATGGCGTAAAAACTCGTCCTGATTACGGTTAAACAACGTCAAACACTCCTTCGAAGTTGTCTTGAGTTTGTGATCAATTGTAAGCAAACGCGGCACACATCTTGCGAATAGCTTTCTCATACGCAAGTGGTCATTTAAAATCGAAACCACTGAGCCATGTGATATACCTATGGCTTCTACAATCTCGCGTACTTTCAATCTCCGATCGGCCATCACTATATCGTGGATTTTTTCGATTGTTTTGTGTGTAGCGATCTCAACTGGGCGTCCAGAACTTTCGGTGTCATTAGTGCTTGTACGATCACAATGAAATTCAGTAAACCACTTCTTTACCATTGATTATGATAATGCAGAGTTCCTATAGTATTTATCAAGTTTTATTTGGT
>JAROYC020000030.1:611213-666363 GCA_029619255.2 Dynastes hyllus
AAAAAAAAAAAACTCTCTCAAACGTTTTTTTCTTGATCATCTCTCAATGCAACTCTGTATATTATAGAAAGTACATAAAATTGTTATTCTATAGGTAATCGCCACAATTTTTACAAGCCACGTAAAAGTAATACAAATAAACTCCTTTCCTTTACTTTAGAAAAAAGAAAATCCAACCTCATATGTTTAGTTCGATTTTAGTAAAATAAAAGGCCAAGGTGCATCGTGTATTATCTTAAACTAACTTTCTAATAATGCTTAAAGACATCAAATTTAACGTTTAATAAAACCAAGTTTTATTATAAGTAAATACATACTTTTACCCAACAAAAAGTGTCACCTGCCACATGTCAAGATGAGATAAGATAAGGTAAACAACAAGCTTAAGCACGTGTAAACATTAGTAATATACAGAAACAAGAATTAATACCTACATATTTGTATCCTGCAGCTTCAAAATGAATCGAATTATCTATTTTGTGTGGTAAAAACATAACAATAGAGCCCAGGAATTGATTATATGAGGCGTTGCAGCTTGCATTATTGAAATTTTTTGCATTCAAGTGTTTGAGCGAGTCTAATTGGAGAGAAAATGCGTTTAACATAGCTGATACACAGTTTGATTGTGAAATCACTTTGCCAAATGCTTTAAGTGAAATTGTTCGATTTTATTTGTTGATTCATGTATGGAACATTGTGTTGTATAATTGATCAGTTTAGGTATTTTGCGTATCAAAAATAGTTAGATATCACCTAGCATTTTATATGTATATAATAATACATAGTTAATTACTTTCGGCCGTTCAGATTCTTTTTAGATTATACTATCAGAAAATTCAAAAATATCATACTCATATAATTTTATTAATTTATAAATTGTATTAAAAATTATCATAAATTCTTAAGACATGTATAAGTGTCTGTTCCTAAAAAATTTTAAATGAAAAAGGTTCGAAAAATTATCAGCGGTCGAGATTGTACATAATTTTAATGTCCATATCTAACCTCTGATTTGTGTAAGTTTGATTTACTAAACTTTTTGAGATACCGGCGTTAAAGTTGAATAATATTAAATTATATTCGTTAGTAGGTATCATTCAAAGCAATCTAACTTATTGATTTACTATTATTGATATATAGCAGCTGTTCTCAACCTGTGGGGCGCAAATACTTAACTAGTGCGCTCTATGTATCTTTGTCAATTTATTATCAAACCAATCTTTGAAATAAAGAAATCACTAAATTTGCCTAATACAGGCTCATCGTGCTCGCTCTTCGCCATTTTCGTTTTCGGTTTTGTCTTGTTTAACAACGCCGTTGTAACCTCACATTTGTTTCATTGCGCATCATAGTTGAGGCCGAATTATCTTGATCACATATCAAAATGATTATTGCAACAATTCTTTGAATTTTTTGAAGTTGCCACTTTTTGAGAAATTCAAATTTTAAAATTTAACTTATAATTTTCGAAATTTTTTTAAATTGTAACCCCTATCTTGTGGCGTATCATATTAAAACCCATTTCAACAGCGTACAGCCTTTCAAACGCAAGATATTCGATTTTTTCCACTTTTACAGAAACACTAACATCGACTGACACAGACGGCTGTTGAACAACAAATGAGCGTCCAACATTTTATTAACATAATATTTTTGACAAGTAACGCCATCTTCATGTTGAAGCTTGAAACTTTTCACACCACTCTCGTTTATAATTGCAGAGAGAAATATTTCATTTTTCAATATAATAATAATAAATAATACTTTATTAAAACGGATACTCTAAAACTGTGGCATTGGAACACTGAACATTAAAAATTTTTCCACATAATTGTATTGACGCACGTATACGTTACAACAGCAGCAAGACTGAACTGTTCAGTCTTGTTGCTGATGATGATACTTGGCTATCGAAACGTGCGTCCAGTACGAATTAAGTGTTGTGGTAAGGGTTTTAGTGAACTGTTTCATAATACTTTATTGTCTACTAGACCAAAAAAATCGGTATAAGACAAGTTAAGAATACAAAGAAATTGAGTGAAGAAAAGAAAGCCACAATATAACAGAAAAAAAGTAGAAAAAACATTTTTTTGTTTTCAGTGTGTAAGTAACCCTCCTAGACATGTTACATAATTCTACTTATTCTACTGCCTTACATATGTTAATGTATTCATCTGTTGCATTGTATAGAAAAAGCATCACCCAGAAGGAGAGGGGGTAGGTCAATGAAATTTAGTGCAAATATTTATTGATAAGTCAGTAGTAAATGATTACAGTTTCAAAAAAAAACTCTTAAATTTACTGAGAAAAATTAATAATGTGTGGAACTCCCTCGCTGCCGTATACACTCTAGTATTCGCCTGGGCATGCTTCTGATGAGGTGATCAATGTCCTCTTGAGGAATAGAGTCCCACGCAACCTGAATCTCGTGTCGCAAAGCTTCAACAGTTGCAGGCGGATGGTTTAGACTATTGGTCCTCCGACCCATATTATCCCACACATATTCAATGGGTGAGAAGTCGGGATTCCTTGGGGGCCATGGAGGTATTGTAACCTCGGATTCGTCTAGGAAGTCGATAGTCCTGCGTGCAATGTGCGAACGAGCATTAGCCTGTTGAAAAATTGGCCCTGGAAGACCCCTGATGTAAGGTACTGCATGTGGGCGTAAAATGTTACTGACATAGCGCTCAGCTGTCATAGTGCCTTGAATGAAAACTATTGCGGACCTGCTTCCAATACTGATGGTACCCCATACCACCAACCCTAGAGTACGCGCAATAGAATGTTCTACAGGATGTTGTAACGTACGCCTCTCACCACGACGTCTTCTGATCCTCTGTCGTCCATCATTGGATCCCAAACAAAATCGTGATTCGTCACTGAAAACAACTGAGCCCCATTCGCGATCCCATTGTATTTGGTCATGACACCATTGCAAACGCTGGCGCTTATGTTCCAATGTTAATGGAAGCACTGAAAAAGGACGGTATGAATGTAATCCAAATGACCGAATCCTACGATATATGGTTGATATCGACACTTGCCTTCCCATTACATTGAATCAAACATCCGCTATCCTCCTTGTCGTAAATCGGTCTCGAAGCGCTGATAGTCGAAGAAACCGATCTTGCCGTTCTGTGGTTCTCCTTTGGGGTCCAGTGCAGCGACGACGTCGTTGTCGACCTTCCTCTTCCCACATATTCTTGACCAATTCCTCTCCGATCTTCTTGCAAATTCCCGAAACGAAATTCCAGCTTCGTGAAGCTCAACAATCCTTCTTCTTTCAAATTCTGTTAATTGTCGAAATTGTCGATGTCTTCTTATTCTAGGCGTTGTAAATGCTCTATGAAACAAAAAATTTGCAATAACAGAAAAGCTAATTGTCACCAGTAATCGATACGAATAACATGAAAGTGACAAGACTTAAAATAACAATCAGTCTCAGAACACCTGATTCTGTTCATTTTTTTTGTTGAAACTATAATCATTTGCGACTGACTGATCAATAACCTGGGCAAATATGCGGTAACAGCCAGAGTCGTGGCGAGCGCATAAAAGTTTACACATAAAATAGAAGGTAAGAAATAAATTACAAAACGTGCTGAAACACTTACCGTTTTAAAAGTCTTCCGAGAAATCAAAAACGGGGTAACATCTGTTAAATATTTGAATCATTAGATATGTTTCCACAACTGTTTCAGTCAAGGAGTACGAGGGGGAATTTGTTTTTTAATGCCAAAAAAGACCTTTCGACATCTAGCTTTTAATATCTGCATATTTAAAATAATTTTTGAAACAACTTAATGCATTTTCACCGCACTTTCAAAATTTGTCTTAATATAAGAAAATCTGAGACTTTTTTAAAACACTTTAAAATTTTCAAAACACCAATTTGTTTCGCCTTCAAGCGCATATCTTTTGGGGAACATCTTTCACAATTTGAAAGAATCCACTAGGACATCGAAACATTTTGTAATTTTTTTATTCTCTCTGCTAGTCCGAAGAAATTGGAATAGTTTGTAAATCTTTTTTAACCTGACTATTTTGAAATATTTCCGGGCTTTTCTTTATTGCTGCAGCTTCTGTCGGATTGAATTTTAAAACTACCTTCTTTACTTGATCAAAATATTTGTTGTAGTAAAAAGTAGCTCCAACCATTTTCCCCCAACATTTAACAATCGGCTGTGGGGTTCAGGTAAATCGGGACACAGTTTGTGAAATAGTCGGGTACGTGTCGGGACTTTAAAAAACCCCGCCTTTGTACTAGCAATCAATGGAAAACGGTAAATCGTTTTTTCCCCCAAATTTTAGAGATGGATTTAACGTTACATGTGAAGTTACCACTGTGTTCTTTAAGAGATCGGCCCAAAGAACGCATGTTTGCGGAAACCATAAAACTTATAAACATTAAAAGTTTTAGTTGGAATTTCAAATTTGTTCAATGAGTTAAAAACCCCCACCTTTAAAATCTCATCGGCAGTAAAATTTTAAACTTTTTTGGAAGCAAGAAATTAATAATAATAATAATAAAAATTAAAAATTTTTAATTTCTAAAGAGATGCAAAAATAAAATGATATCGCAAAACTTAAAAGAAGAAAAGCGTCAAAGTACAACAAAATAATCTTTTTGGGTTCATTTAGGTATTCCCCAAGTTATACGGCTCTAATTGAAAAAAAGAACGCTTTCAGTTCTTTTTTGAATTTTTTTAAATTTAGGGTTTTTAATAAGAGATTTTAAAGATTGTTTAAAATTTAAAATACCAGATAAGCGGGTGTTTTTCATTTAATGTTATCTATGTACAGGATAACATAGTTTTAAAGATCTTCTATACTTGCTTTCCTTTAACTAAAAAGTATTTTTTATTGTTCACGAAGAACATTATGCATTCTTTAATATAAAAAGGGTTAAACAGTAAATATACTTCCATTTAAAGGAACTGCGACAGGTCTGACGATAACCATATTAAAAATTGTTCGTACGATTTTTTCGAGTCAAAAAAATTTTTTTCCGGCTATTGCACCCCCAAAAAACACTATTCCGTATCGCAAAAAAAGATTCAAAGTTAGATAAAAACGTTTTTTAATTTTTTTCATTTTTGTTCAAATTTTTATACCATAGCAAACTAAATTTAAAATTTTTTAATTTTTCCCTTTTACATGGTATGACCAGTCAGGGTTAAATTATTTGGATTCCGAACTTTAATTTTCCCCCTGAAGCTCTACTGTCTGGCTGTCTATTTGGGATATTAGTAGGTTTTTTGATGCTACGTTGTTTTGTGGTAAACAATATGCAATTTGTTTTATCGTTTTTTTTGGGGAAGTTTGTTTCGTTTAAACCAATTTTTTTTTCGGGGAAACACGTTTTGGGCCCATTTTCACGTAGCTCTTCAACGGTTCTTCCCCGTTTACAATTTTGAAGCCATCAGCATAACAGCAGATGTTTACCGGTACTTCTGTATCAACAATCATATCGTTGAGGAAAATAATGAAAAAGGGACCCCGAATCCTTGTGCTAGACCTATCTTTTTGGGAGAAAGATGAGACTTATAAGTAACTTGGCTTTTTTTAATGCTAACTTTTTCCCAACGTTAATAAGATCGATACAATTGCCAGGCTCGTTCTCTAATCCTGATAATTTCAGTTTTTTTAAAAAGTAATTCTAAGTTAATGCAGTCATATGCCTTGCTCAAATCAAGGTACAGACCCATTAAGGGGTTTCCTTTTTCTATAATTTTTAAATAACTGGGTGAATTGAAATATCGGTATGTGTTTATTTGCCACTCAAATAACCGTGCTGATGTCTATTAAAGAGATTGCAAATTTTAAAAATTTTAAAAAACGGTCGCACAGGGGCCCAAATTTGAAGAAAATTTAGAGAACCCGTTCAAAAAGCTTATGGGTCTATAACTTTCCATTAAAGGGTGGGATCTCCTTTTTTATATAAGGTTTTTTTTGAGAGCTATTTTAAGTCTCTCCGGAAAGATACCTTGCTTAAAACAGTTGTTTATAAATTTCACAAAAACCCCTTTAACTCAGGGATAGCTTTTTTTTCCACATTGTAGGAATTTCATCGATGCCACACGTGTACTTTTTTTTAATTTTATTAGCAAATTGTAATAGTTCCTTCACAGAAATGGGTTTTTAAAAACTTCTAGACTTGTTATTTTCTACTATCTCACAACTGAATCGAATGTCCTCCATGCTGTTCATTAGATGAGGTATGATGGACGATAAATAATCGTTGTAAAATCTGGAAATTCTTTGATTTCCTCAATCTCAATATCTGAACTCGCTGACACTTTTCCTAGTATCCTAGTAAGTAAGAAGGAGGATGACGGTCGATGTAGTTGTAGGTACCATTACATTAACCACAGAATGTTTTTGATGATCTGTTGTTTCGTCCACACACAACCACAGTTTTTTATCTTTCAATTCTTCTTGGTCCCGTATGCCACTTTTTGCAGAAGAATGCTGTTTGCTTTCGATGTGACGTTGACAATGGCTTGTGGACCAACACATTAAAGGGATTTTACAAACTGGACATTGAATTTTACCGCCATCGAAAATTAAGTCCGGCATGTCTACTATAAAGTTTTTAACTGTAAGCCTACATATACACAGAACTACTCGCATACAGCATCGATTTAGTATTGCTTGCTGTGAACGCGTGAAATAAATAATCGCCGACTCCGCACCACATATCTACTCCACTGACTGTTACCGCTGTTTGCCTAGACCACTTATCAATAAATATTTTCACCGAATTCCATTAACCTACCCCTTCTCCTTCTGGGTGATGCTTTTTCTATGCAATGCAGTATATTTATTCGTTGATTAACGCTCCTAACATGCACATCGTATCAAGGTCTCTGATTGTAATTATAGGCAGTCTGCATTTTATTACCCTGATAAAATTTTGAACAATAAAGCGAAATATTGATGCAGTAAGGGTCGTTGATCATTACAAGCAGTAGTTAGGATAATAATTCGACTGGCATGTTCCTTGATGGTTTGAAATTTAGTCCTCAGCATTTTTTTACTTTGAAGCATTCTTGTAACGAGAGAACGCTCGACCACATGTGCCACAACTTACATTAAGCTTTTTCGAGGAAAATAGTGTAGAAACTCTTTCTGGACTGGGTCGATTGCTCGACCTATTCACCCAGCGAAAATGTATACAATTTTATTGGACGAAGAGTGCCGGTGTACCCGACGATCCCCAAGCAATTTAACCGAATTTTGGCAGCGTGTCTATAATCAGCGAGTTGAAATCTCTGAGACACAATAGCAAAAAGAATTGATACAATCATAAGAGCCATCGTCTCCACGGTTAAACTCTCCTAATCGATTGTACAGCGCACACTTATTGTTATAGACGCAACCTCACGAACTAATTAAGCCTAGTTATAGCATATATATTTACTCATTAAACAACCAACTTGACGTAGAGAAAAAAAGTAATCACAAACACTTTACCACGCTTACGATAAATTAGCGCCTTGCTAAAGTTAACTCGTTAGCGTATTTATAATTGACTTCTTTCATGCTTCACTACAATCTCCTAAATTAATCTGAAAAATGTACTCTCACCTGATAAGATAGAAGCGTAAATTTGTTAGTAAGTAACGTTAGTTGGATAGTTCACCTCAAACAATAGTTTTCTGCAACCGTTTCTTAGCTCGTCTACTACGATTGGAAAGTAAATATTGAAGTGATTCTTTCTTGAGTGGTCCTGCTTACCCAGTTTGGCATGTTGAGGTTGAAAAATAAAGTGCTTGATTAGGTTTTTTCTGCTGATGTGCTATTTAAGATGTGTAACTTAGTGTGGAGTGTATGGACGTGCTTTTACATACTGGAATGGACAGCAGCGCCTCGTTAGAGTGCCTCTAGAAATGATATTTGTTGGAACACATGATATGTATACGAGATAATTAATATTTTCCAAAACAAAAGGTATGTTTTCATTTTTATTTTTGTCAATCTCATCGGATTTGTCAAATTACATATTAAGGATGTATATTCTGGAAGAGGTAAGGAATTTGCTTTAGGAACTACTTAAACGAACAACAATCAATATCTAAGATCTGTTAAGGCGAAATCTAAAATGAAGTGTTCAAAGATTAGATATCTCTTAACAGATAATAGCTGTTTGTAGAGTCTTTACATAAGTTAAAAAAATACAGATTTACCTTAAACCCTGTTGATTTGAATTTAATTTTGACCGTTAAGCCTTTAAAGCGTTGGACCTAATTGGTCTGTAAAATGCTATATACGACTATTGGGAATTTTAAAAGATGGATTTTTTTCAATATTCAATACCCTAAGCATTATTGTAAAAACTTCTATAACAAAGTTGGGATAACAATAAAGTATTTAAGACGGAAATCCCCATTAATCATTAGTAGTCTGAGCAAACAGCGGTAACAGTCAGTGTAGTAATGTGGTGCGGAGTCGGCGATTATTTATTTCACGCGTTCACAGCGTCAGTACTAAATCGATGCTGTATGCGAGTAATTCTGTGTATATGTAGGCTGTCGTAACTTATTTCGTAGTACGCTTATGTTTACTTTAAAAATGTCGCAGTTAGGTACGTCGCGAAAACGACCAATGGCAGACAAAGTTAAAAACTTTATAGTGGACATCCCGGACTTAATTTTTGATGGCACTAAAATTCAATGTCTAGTTTGTAAAATCCCTTTAATGTGTTGGCCCAGAAGCCATTATTAACATCCACATTGAAAGCAAACAGCATTCTTCTGCAAAAGTAGCATACGAGACCAAAGAAAAATTTACATTTGATTTATGTGTTACTCTTATTTTATGTAATCTATCGTTTCGTTTGCTGAAAGAAGCATTTGTCTCCTTCTGGAATAAATATGTGGACTGTATTCACCTAGTCATTTCGGACATCGATACAAAATGTAGTGCCATTTAATTCGTGAACATATAGAAAAAAAGAATGAAAACGGAATTGAAAGATAAAAAACTGTGGTTGTGTGTGGACGAAACATAGTCGTCAAAAACATTCTGTGGTTAATGTAATGTTGCATTACAATGGAACCACATCGACCGTCATCCTCCTTCTTACTTGTTTCCAAGAGTTATAAATTGTACTGCTGATGAGATTTTAAGGTGGTGTTGAACTCATTGAAGAAATTTGAAGTTTCAACTAAACATAACTTTAATGTTTATGAGTGATGGTGCCGCAAACATGCGTTCTTTGGGCCGATCCTCTTAAACAACACAGTGGTAACGTTACATGTAACGTGTAAAATCCATACTCTAAATCTTGCGGCACAAACGATTCCGTACATGTTTTCCACTAGTAAATGCATTGATTCTGCTAGTACAAAGGCAGTGTTTCTAAAGTCCCCGAAACGTACCCGACTATTTCAAACTGTGTCCTGATTTACCTGAACCACCACAGCCGATTGTTACACGTTGGGGAACATGGTTGCGAATGCGTTTTATTACAACAAATATTTTGATCAAGTAAAAGAAGGTAGTTTTAAAATTCAATCCGACAGAAACTGTAACCAATCAAGAAAAAAGCGGGAAATATTTCAAGATAGTCTTGAACAAAAGAGATTTACAAACTATTCATGAATTACTTCGGACTAGCGGAAGGAATAGAAAAATTACAAAATGTTTCGATGTCGCTAGTGGATTCTGTTCAAATTGTGAATGATGTTCACGCACTGTTCTTAAACTGTAGAAGGCAAAACAAATTGGTGTGTAATACGAAAATTTGAAAGTATTTTAAGGGAAAGACTCAGATTTTATTATATTAAGACAAATTTGTGAAGATTGTTCGATGTGAAGATGCATTAAGTTGTTTCAAAGATTATTTCAAATATGCAAATATAACATCGCTAGATGTCGAACGGTCGTTTTCGGCATTAAAACACATTTATTCCGCACGTCGTACTCACTTGACTGAAACAGCTGTGGGAAACATACCTAATGATTCAAATATTTAACAGATGTTACCCAGTTTGTGATTTCACGGAAGACTTTAAAACAGTAAGTGTTTCAGCACGTTTTATAATTTCTTACCTTCTATTTTATGTGTAAACTTGTATGCGCTCGTAACGCCTCTGGCTGTTACCGCATATTTGCCCAGGTTATATATTAACATAGAATGGGAAATGATTTTAGTGTTCAGTACTTGAAATATTCGCTGATACTTCTTTTTCATTTATTTTTTGGAAATTAAAATCTTTGAATATGAAGGTGTCCACTTATTAAATTAATTACTTTTTGGGTCAAAAACTGTATTAGGTATTGCAAAAATATACGTTAGTTATAGCCAAAAGTATGACTTCAAGACTTCAACATTTCATCGCATTCCAATTTACTGAGTAACTTTAACGTATTGTTACAAATATTAATCTTTATAAGATAGATAAATATTTGGGAATATCACGATATTTTTCTTATATCGCCTTCAGAGTTCAGTATATTCGTTCTTAGAATGCACATAAGAAAAAATAATCTAAACTGTTATTGAGAAAGCGCAACTCTAACAAATATTCTAAAAATATCTTTTAGTAATCGAAAGATATAATCCAGGTACGGAATTTTAAAAACATTTCAGGCTAACCATGAGAAAACGCTAATAAATACATTCTTAAAAGATACTTCTCTTTAATTTGCAGTTGATTGGGGTACATCAAAGGCGTTTTTACTCAGAAATAACAATAATCTTGTGAAACTTTGTTAATTTAAAATCAGATTAAAAATAGTTGATAAAACTTAGTTACTTCGATAAATAATCCTTTTCGTCCTCAAGAAAACGTTTTTATGTTGTAAGTACGTCAAGACCTACTATGGTTTAAAAAAATTGTGATCACGTTATTCTTATTACTCACAAATTTTTGGGAAGGTTTTATAAGTGCAAGAGAATCTTTGTTAAATTCTCTAAAATAAAAAATAGATCAAGAATATTGTAAGTCAAATTTATAACTAATTATACGAGGGTGGCCCGAAAAGTTTCAAGCCAACATGAAGATGACGTTACTCGTCAAAAATATTGTGGTAATGTAGTTGCGCATGCGTCGAAAGTTACTTTTGGAAATTTCAACCGTGTTGAACAGTAGAAGGTCTCAGCCGATTCTCGAACCTCCTCATTGACCTTGACCTCATATCTGCATAGGTCAAAGTCAGTAGCGGGGTTCAAGAATCGACTGAGACCAACCAAGGTCAAGGTTGATATCGAGATAAAGGTCATGACCTTGGAAGAATAAGTTAGGTCAAAGTCAACGAGGAGGTTCCAGAATCAGCTGAGACCGGTCAAGATCATGTGGGCAAGGCTAGTGTTACCGTGGTCAAGGTCAAGGCCAATGTTACCAGGGTCAAAACCAGATGAGGTCGTTCTCGAGGTAAAGGTCATTCCTCGGGCTTAATAAAGGTGGAGATGACCGTATATAAAGGTTGATGATGGTGTATAAGAGGGTTGTAGTAGTGAATAGGTGTTAGTATTTAAGGTGGTAACCATGGACAGCAGATATGGTGACGGGTGAGAAGCTTGTGAATGTTATCATAAGAATAAAGGAAGTGTATCGAACAACATTAATGTTGACAAAGGTAATTCTTTTAAAGGCGCTCATACAGAAGCATTATTTGAAGTAGGTGAGTCGAGCGATTTTTGGGATAAAGTAAATTTATATACGGAGACGTTTCTGCGAGAAGCATCATGGAATATACCATTGTTAGGAGAAAAAATATATTTTTGAAATAAAAGCTATTCCAGATGGTTATGTGTTGGTTTGTCTGCAGATGTTACTTTTGAACCAACTGTGAAGATCGTAGGAGTAAAGCAATGTTTGTTTTTTTGTGAATATGAGTGGAATCACTTTTTAATGGAGAGCAAGAAGGTGAGAAGATATTTTTAATATTGTGGTGAACTATTTGCAGTTGTCAGTAGTCTCAATTTGCGGATATCAAGCGAATGTTTCGACGGAGTTAATAGAATACTCAAAATGGAAAAAGATGGAGACTGTGTATATTTATCATTAAAGCCCGGTAACAGCCGTGCCATAGCCGTACCTGCCTGGTATACAAAAACAATAGTAAGAAAATAGAAAAAAAACAGAACTAATACATAATTATAATATGTGAAAAGTAGTGAAACACTCACCCTTTTAAGCAGCCTTGGCTACGGAACAGTAAAACTAGAAGCACCATTATCAGTATTAACATCATATGGATGAGAGTGGCAAAAAGTTGACACCATTAGATGTGTTTCCACAGTTGTCTCGGTGAGCGATGTTCGCCGTGGTGAGAAAATGAGTTTATATTTTGAAAAAGAGCGTTCAACATCTACCGATGTTATACATGCATGATTAAAATACTCTTTGTACTTAGTCAGTGGATTATTCGATACACCATCACAAATTTGTTTTAGTGTGTTAAAATTGAGATCTTTCTGTAGCACACTCTCGAACTTTTCTAAAACGCGATTATATTTTGCGTCATGTATAGTCAGTAGCTGTGTAGGTACTCCGTCCATAATTTGCAGAGACTCCAATAATGATAACGATCTATTTTGTAATTGGTTCATTGCGTCAGCTAATCCTTTATAGTAGCTACGAATATTTTTTAAATTTGTTTCAACGGAAATATCTTGAAATTTCGACTGGCTCTTCTTAATAGCTGCAACTTCGGCAGGATTGAATTGTGCAACAACAGCATTTACTATTTTGAAATGTTCAGCTTAATAAAAAGCTGTCTGCAACCATGTTCCCCAAGGTGTAAGAATTGGCTCCGGTGATTGAAGGCGAATATCAGAACCGCGCAAGCCGAAATGATCGTAGGCGTTTGGGAGATTTCAAAAATACTTTTTTTGTGCTTGCTATTAATGCATCTACTTCGGGAGAGCATAGTTCTATAATGGAATTGAATCAATTTTCTTTAATATTGGTGACAAACCATGAGTAAGTTATTATAAAAATGAAGAACCAGCACATCACTAAAAATATCGATCAGGAGAAAAATATGGGTAACATTTTTTAATTGTATAGTTACAATTGTAATTCCATATAGCGAGATAAGGAAAGTTGGCGATAAATATTAAACGATACCGACTACTTGTAGATATGTGGGACTTTAAGAAAATTTATTACTTCATACAGCCCAGATTATCGCTAAACGATTACGGGCTCCTATAAAATCCTACATTCTTGCCTCTTCGCGTAGCAGTAAAATAGGGTTTTATATTGATTGTTTTTTTTAATGTGCACGATACGTTTTATCTACCTATGCGTAATATGCAATCTATTTATGATAACACGTGCGTACACAAACCAGATTATTTATAGAGTTTGTTAAAAAGGTGGTACCGGCAGTGGCGCACCGCATACAAGTAGGTACGTAATATATAATATTAGTGAAAAATTATATTGTTACCTTTTCCTCTCGTCTTGATGTCCACTGTGGCAATTGGCAATTGGCAATCGCCCTGGTAAACTGCGTAGAATTGCAACATCAGCAACGCTTCCATTGTTGATTCATTCAGCCGTCGATGGTGTTGAATACGTTGTCGTATACTTCAAAAATGATCGTTCGACATCCAGTGATAAGATTTGCAAATGTCAGATGTTCCTTTTCCTCAGCATCTGGGCATTCTTGATTTTCAGTTATAGACCGAACCTTTTGTAAATCACGGATTTTCGTTAAAATTAGCAAATTTTGAGCAACATCAACTCCTATAGTGTTCGTCAAGAAGTTTCTATAGCGGCTTATGAAATTGTTTATGCAATTTAATGCGTCTCGTGCGAATAAGTGACTGTTTTCTAATTGCTCAATAGCTTGTGCAACTTCAGAATAGTTCATGGAAATTTCATCTATTGGTTGTTGAACGTCCGAATTCGAAAAAGTTGCTGACCTCGAACTGCTGCAGAATCATTTGAATCAAGTTTATAAGATGATATTTTTCACTTGTGAAAAATATTCTTGATAGTAAGATACTGCACCTGAACATATTCCCTCATCGACCTTACGAGCTGAAATTGGTGGTGGTAATTTCGAACACAATTGTTTGAATACGGATGTGTTTGGGAGATTTAATGAACACTTTTTGGTAGATGCTATTAACTTATCCACCATCGAATTACTTCTTTCAGTCGTTTCTGCTACGGTGACATGCGATATTTATGAGGCCCATTATATGAAGAAGAGTCGGAAAGCATATTTTCAACATCCTAATACCAGCGTTGTTGCGGCTCCGTCAGTAACGAACATTGTGACTTGGTTCCTGTGATACAAAATTCTGCAACGAATCTTTGTATCTTGACGTTTCTGCATTAGTTTTCTGAATCACACACTGGATAACAACAATGCAGCTGTGGTGGACCCATCACGTTTTAAAGGACGCGCTACAACATGAATGACGCTGTGTTTCTGAGCATCAGTTGTTTCATCCACACATAGGCAGATTTTTCTTATTTCTCAACTCGTCGTTTACTTGTTCTTTACTGTACCTTGCACACGTGGCAAATTGTATCGTAATTGCATAGATGTTGGCAGCTTCCATGAGGGCAACGTACTTAACTTAAGAAAGCCGAAAGTGTTCACATTGAACTAGATGTTGCGGGATGTTGCACATATAACATAAAAAATGAATCATATAAAAGTACCCAGTATGAATACTGTTTCTTAAATTCAATACATGACGTTTACTTTTACAATGTTTTCTACATTCAAACTGTAGCGACTTAGCAATTCGCTGTGCATATTGTGCAATGACCAGCCCTGCGGACTTCCATATTCTAATCAGGGAAATGCCTGAGATATTTATTCACATTCGAAGAAAACGTTACACCTTTGGGCGTCCCATCTCCGCGTGCCTTATTTGGCGTGCAGCGTGCAACGTACTGTCGCTTTGAACTCTCTCGCGGTACTGTCGAGATCGACTACGAGTTGAAAATTACCGCAAAAGAGATATTTTCTTAGCATTTTCTTCTCCGCTCAAGAGATGTATATACTTGCAAAGAGAAATAATTGTATTTCTTTGTTTAAGGCATTTGTTAATTGAAGAAAGCGATTCTTAATATAACTAAATGGCCGTTATAACACAAAACAATATTTTCTTAAGGATGGTAAATAGTTTTCTTAATTCCAGAAAGCGTTTAGATATTATACATAAATCAATAGTTTAATTTTCTTAAGATAAAGCATTTATTTACCTAGAATTCTTGAAAAGCATATTATTTATATCCATATTATTAATTGCGCTTACCTTGTTTAAAACAGAAAACATACCTACATAACCAGTAAATTATCCTCATTGCTTGTGTTTTAAAAAAGGCTGGGTGAGGTTGTCTAAGATTAATGTTCAAACAAATGTGAACTTAATGTGAAGTAAAATAAAAAAGGGGCCAAGAAGAAAAACCAAAGATAATGCTAATTAAACTATGGGATTGATGGAATCCCCCGGCAAAAACAATGTGGGGGAAGCACTGACGCTTTTAGCTTCTGCCTACATTAGTGTTCATCTCTCAGTTTATTTCATCGGTTTCCGTTTCGGCGGAACCACACGTTTAGGGCCCTTTCACGATAATGTTAATGTTAATGTTGATGTTAAGGTGTTAACGGTAATGGTAACGTTAAGGCGTTCCTAAAGTTAATGTGCGTTTAGAGGTTCGCATTTTTAAAATTCGCGGTTATAAATGGGGGGACGTAAATGTTTCTTATACATAAACAAAGAGCAAACCTTTATGTTTCGATTCTCATTTTTTATTTCGCTGTTTGTGCTTAAACGGCATAATTTATTCTTTTTTAAAATATTGACATCCTCGCAAACCATTCTGTAAAACATACCCCTTTCCTTGGGCACTGCACAAAATGCTCTTCAAATGCATTAACAGCTTCCTGTGGTGTTAAAAAATGAATTCCAACGACAACACACTTTTTTCACATTTAAATGTGCGTGAAAAATTGTCTGAATTGCAGTCATTCCTATGCCAAGAGTTGCCCGAATTTTACTGTAGGTCACCCGACGATCTTCTTCAATCATGCGACGAACGGCATCAATGTAACTTGAAGTTGATTACCTTATTCTTAAGGTAACTCCAGAAGAAAAAGTCAGGTGCACTCAAATCAGGAGAGCGGGGAGCCCACGACAAATTGACGTTTTTTTGAAATTATGCGATTTAAAAATTGTTGCCTGAGAAGTCCCATTGTTTCCCGTGCTGTATGCACCGTTTCTCCATCTTGCTGAAATCATATGTTGGCATCTTCATTTTATAGTTATGGGCACAAAAAATTTAAAGCATTGCCCTATACCGTTTACTGTTTGCGCAACAGCACTGTCGTTTTCAAAAAAAACGGCCTATAAATTCTTGTGGCAGTAATGCCGCACAAAACGAGCACAATGTAATGGTTTTTGATGAAGTAGTGGATTTTGTGTTCCCCAAAACCTAGTTTTGCTTGTAAAGCCATTTAAATGAAAATGAGTTTCATCTGTCATCATAAGGTTCGATAAAACATTTTCATCATTCTCAAACTCATGTGAAATGGCCCCTCAGTACTGTAAACGTCATTTGGCAGTTTTTGCACCAATTGAATTTTATAAGGGACAGATGCAAAAGCTCTTTTAAAAGTTCGCCGAAGGGTACGGTCAGAGAGCTGCAATTAAGTGGATTATTTCCTGGTTGATGTTTCTGGTGCTTCGGCAACACTCTCTCTTACTCGCTAAATATTTTAAATTGAATGACTACTCCGAAGTCTTCCTGGGCGTCTCTGCCATCCAACAGAGCCAAACTGATCGAAGTTTTTTGCTAATGCATAAATTGTTGGCTGTGGGGACATTTCTTACACCAAACAATCTTTCATATGCTCTTTGGATGTTGCTGTGTGATTGTGTATCGTTCCATGCTTGAAATTTCCAAGTTTTATCTATAAAAGAAATAAATTACAATTTAAAAACCGGCAATAAAAACAGAAACTAGAATTATTTGAAATAATAAAGATACTTTAGCCGTATCCTGTATTACAACTACAGTCCCTGGCCATATTACTTGAAACATGTCATAAATCAACCCTTTTACCTGGAAATTCCCATCCTCTTATAGTGATATTCTTTTGCTTTGAATCCGATCGTTTATAGGGGGACTAGATTATTGTGTCAATAAATAAAAATACCAGAGAAATGATATTTAGAAGAGTAAAATACGATATATAAATATTTCAGTTATCAACTTACATTTAGCGAGTTCACAGTTTAGAGAATGCATCGATATTTTTTTAAAAATATTTCGTCATAACCGTATAGAAGCTAAGTTGTGGAATATCGTTAAGTGTTTTGTGTTAAAATATCGTTATTGCAAAGGTAAAATTGTTATTCTATCTCTCTTAATAATTAATTTTGGAATTGAAAAATTTTAAATATTTGGTTTTTTTTGTTCCCGGGAAATTTAAAATGACAAAAGTTTCCTTTTTCTTATCGCTTTACAAGAAAATTAAACGAAAGGACCCCCAGCACTCGAACTAAAGAGAGAAGTGCTCGGAAAAGACCTTGAAAAGAGAAATCTGACCGTGAATTTGTTCATCAGGCTTTGAGCAATAGATTTGTACAATTAAAATGATTCAAAAAAAATTTTCAAGGAGAGGAATAGAGATTTGAGCAGAACTGTCAGGCGCCGATTGCCAAAATCGCCTAATGGGCCGAAGACCTGTAAAAAGCCGCGTTTTAACAGAAAAAATGAAATCTGCTCGTCTCAACTTTTGCAAGAGAATATCGAATTTCGACGAAGATGGAAGACTGAATAACTTCGATTTTTACTGAATTAATGTTTGCTTATTTAATAGATTTTCTTTAGTGACGAGTGCTCGCCCGTGTGCAGCGAGCACAATTTGTTGTAGACGACTGGGGAACGTTTAAGAGTCCACGGGTTTTTCGAACTGTGAAACATTCCGCAAGTAATGATTTGGGGAGTGTTTAGTGGAGACGGGCCAGCCTTTGTATTTTGTAGAAGGTACAATGCACCAAGAGCAATACATAAATGTGTTAAAAAACACGTTAATTTCCGTATTTTAAGCCAGGACGTCGCATACCGACAGGGCGCATTTTATAAGAAAATGCCCTTTCCATGTGGCAAAAAAGGTTAAGAAATTCTTTGAAGACAATCACACACCTCTTTTACGTTGATCGGAAATTCACCGGACCTCAATCCCATCGAGAACGTATGGAATCGACTAAAAAGTAAGGTATATGAAAAGAAAACCCTACAAAGGAAATATTAATGAAGAATATAAAGGATGTATGGGAGAACGATGAAGATATAAAAGAGACAATCATATCTTGCATTGAAATATGGCCCCAAAATTAAGGTGTTATTTAAAAAACATGGTTATGGTCTAAATATTAATTACTTATTTAATATTTACAAAATGTTACATATTTTACAATATATTTTATAAATAAAAAATATAATACATGTATAGTTTATATTTTATTATGAAGAAACTACAAAATATTGAGTGTTTCAAGTAATTTGGCCAGGGACTGTAGATACTTCATGTTGGTGAAATATAACGATTTTATTTTGTTTTCTTTATTGCAGTCTGATATTGATATTCTTTGTTCCGGACGGCAAACAAGACGCCACGATCGCTATGACCATCGACCATGCGGCGCTTATCTCCGAGATGCCCCACATCGAGCAGATGCCCACTCAGGAGAGGCTTATCTTGGCTAGAGAGAGGCGGACGAAACAACTGCAATCCTACCATCGGCGCGAAAGGGAGTATGGCAAAAAACCGAAAGGTGCGAGGTCGTCCGCTAAACGGAGGGTGAATTTTCGAGACAGCGTCGTCCTTTTAGAAGCAGCCGCTAGGAATGATATCGATGAAGGTAGGCAATCATGATTGATGATTGATCAAGTTAAAATTGCCCCTCTGTTCAGAATTATTACAAGAAATATTTCGATTACAAATGTTTCCATATTAAAAACAATGTTTTCCACATACGCAAGACGAATTCAATTTTCTTTCACCGATTTGAATGGTTATTAATAAAATCTTCTTACAGTAAGGAATTTACTCTACCGCGGCGTAGATCCAGACTCTTGTAATGAAGACGGTTTAACAGCGCTGCATCAATGTTGCATTGATGATAACGAAGCCATGCTGTTGCTGCTTCTTGAGCAAGGAGCCAATGTCAATGCCGTTGACAGCGAAAAATGGACTCCGCTTCATGCCGCTGCCACTTGCGGCCACTTAAAACTAGTTAGGTAAGCGAACCGCGATTTCCACAAAAACCCCAAGCCTTCTTTCCTCTGGATAAAGTCTAATATCATTACAGTCTTTTGTTATACCCGACATATACTTGATCATGATCTTTACATGATATTTATTTTCTAAATTCGTGATTTATTCATGTCATCTACTTGGTCTCTAGGGTTTGTTAAAATGTTTTTCAGACTAATTCTTGAGAACACAATTTTTTGAGAAAAGATCTTTTGAAGACCGTTAGTGTAATTTGGATAAAAAGGTTCCAATTACAATTGTAAATACTTGCTAGTGAGCTTACATTTCTAATTCTTATCTTATTGTTATGTTTCCTAATAATATGGTGGACTACATCTTTGGAATAGGCGTGTTCTTACACTAAACAATAATTCCCGTTTCTTTTTTCGCATATCACTGCACCTACGAGAATGGTATAAGAAGTACCCGTGTTTAGAGACAGATGGCGCTGTGTCATAATCTGCATTATTGACTGTGAGTACTATTCTTTAGTCGACGTCTGTCGAAATTTCGGGGAGATTCATCGAGTAGTGTTGTTGTGGGAGCTGTTGAAAGTGTGTATGCATTTGTGGAATCATGGAAAAAGAACAGTACCGGTCAGCGGATTCGATTTCCTTTTTTGGATGGGAAAACGTGTGCAGAAATCAAAGACAAGTTGGATGCAGTTTATAAGAACTATGCTCCTTCAATGACTACCATCAGAGACTTTAATGACTTTTAGCGTGGCCGAACATCTGTCTTTGATGAGAAGCGGCCATTGGGGTGACTACGGACGATATGATCAATAATGTTCATGATATCGTGTTAGCAGACCGCAGGGTGAAGATTAGAGAGATTGCTAATATGGTAAACATCTCGATTGAACGTGTGCAAAACATCCTTCACGAAAAATTGAGTGTGAGAAAGCTATCGGCGAGATGGGTCTGCTGAACGGAATCATGTGATAACTTCGCAACGCTTGGAAATGTTTAAGCGCAATACGAGTGAGTGACTGTAAATGGGACTTGGATACCTCACTACACGCCAGAAACCAACGGTCGGTCGGCAAAATGGTTTTTTCCCGACGAATGTGCGCCAAAGAAGGTGAAGACGATTCCATCAACAGAAAAAGTTATTACGACGATCTTTTGGGATTCGCAATGCATAATCTTTGGAGAAGGGAAGAACAATCACAGGACAGGACAATGCTGATTTATTGGTCCGATTTGACATGAACTAAAGAGAAAAAGGCTTACCTAGCGAAGAAAAAAATTCTCTTGCATCATGATAATGCCCCAGCCCAATCATCGGCAATTGCGACTGCAAAACTATTTCAGCAACGGTACGAATTGAAACTCCATTCACCATATTCGCAAGATTTGGCCTCCTGTGACTTCTTTCTTTTTCCAAAATTGGAAAAAAAGGCTTGGCGGAAAGCATACCAGCCTCGTATTTCTTTCGTCGGTGTTGTTACACCTGGTACAAATTACTGCGGTATTTTCTACACCAAGTTTTATGTACGATGCATTTAAATGTTTAAGGTAATGAGTGTAATTTTCCAACAATCAGTGTAGCCGAAAAAAATACACCTAGGTTTTTGCTAAAGGTTGAAATTTTGATGATTTCTTTAATCTCATGTTAATGCCTGTCTTTAGTCAAAGTCATTACTAGTACAAGTCCTATATAATACACGTCTGCTTCCAACTTATTTCTATTTCTTATTCGAAACATATCGGGAAAAGAAATCCTGTTATTTGTTTCTTTTTCATGGTTAAGTTTAATGAAAGGACGTTTTGAATTTAGTTGTTCCAAAAAATGTATACATTGTGCATTTGCTAGTATAGAAGTCGATCCAAACTCGTGGAAAATAGACCAAAGTATTCTTGAGGTCACTTTCAAAACTTCCTATAAGCTTCTTTATAGCCATAAAAGGAGATTTCATACAAAGTCTTACTAAAGAAACTAAACCAAGAATTTCTTCACTATTAAATTGGTTGCCCAATAAAGGTTGTTCCAAATATTCCAAAGTTGTATCGATTGGTATGCTAGAAAACAATGAACTTACATCAAAAGAGTCTAAAAAAAGTATGTGAGACTACTGATGTTGGAGATAAAATGTTTGACAACGTTGGTCTATATCGTAAACTACCAATGATCATTGTTTTACATTCTAACATGGTCCTTTGATTTCCGTGATCATTTTTTGGTTAATTTTGAAAAGGAAATTCGCCTAATAAATTGTAACGCATTAACTCGATTGATCCTTTTGCAATGTTTTGTTCTTTGGGTGCAACATTGAATACATTCCATATTTTATTTTCTAAAATTTGTATTTTACAAGCGGTTCGAATATTTGTTTGTTCTTCTAGTATTCTGATAACCAGAGGCGCAAATCTCCTAGCGGTCAACGCCGATGGCAACATGCCTTACGACATCTGCGAGGATGAGGCTACCTTGGATTATATCGAAGGGGAAATGGCCAAACGTGGTGTTACGCAGAAGCTCATCGACGAGACGAGGGCCCACACCGAGATGCAGATGTTGATCGATCTCCAGAAGTTAGCCGCTAAAGGAGAAGACTTAGAAAACTGTGATAAACAAGGTGCTACTCCGGTATGCATTTGTATGTAGAATTTTTGCAATTAATCTGGGAAAAAAGCTCGAAGCAGATATTAATGTTTTTTGAGTGCTTATTTAGGAATTTTTATAACCAATATCCTTAAGCTTTTCCTGCAAAATTATTATTAAAAAAAAACATAATATAACTAAAGCTTTCCGTAAACTATTAAGTGAATCCTAAAGGTTGTGTCGAGATTTCAATTGGACTGCTGATGACACCAAAAGCTAGCTGTTTACAAAAACTCTAGCTTCCGTCGTTGTAAACTTACCGGGGGTGGGAAAGGGATACACTTAAGGACCTCGCTGTATAACTCACATATCTTCGAGCTGTTATTTTAGAAGCTTTCCATGTAACTGATTTTTCTTTATTACAGCTCCATGTAGCTGCCGCTAATGGATATATAACGGTTGTGGAGTACCTGCTCGACCAGAATGTTCGAACCGATGTTAAAGACAGAGACGACTGGCAACCCGCTCATGCCGCGGCCTGTTGGGGACATGTAAGTCTAGTCTTGTACCAATAAATCCCATACTGCATATTAGTTACCAGCCTTATAATCTTCTTTCCAGCAACAGTCTCAGTAATGATAGCAAGGACTGTAGGGTAGTATGACAAACTCTAAAGTATCGCCACATTGCGCACCACACAAATTATTTGATCAAATTCGGAACGATTATTTCGAGAATTCGTGAACTTCCATTGTCATTCGGTCGTACGGTTGACAATGGGACTTGTCCGTTACCCCCGGTACACAAGGCCTAACTGCTCTGACGTCAACAGGCTGTGACGTATATTGGTTTAGATAAACGATCAGCCATATTTATCGTCTTGACACGTTCAGACCGTCTCCTGCTTTTTGAATTAGTTTATCCAAATTATATTGGTTTTATTTAAAAAAATACTTTGTAGTGATATTTCCGTACTTTGTTGCTGATACCTGTAATGTTTTTCTAGTGTTGTATAAGCGATAAAACCTTTTCTGAAACGACAAAAATGTCTCGGGCGGTTTATTTATAGTACTGTGGCATCGGCTGTTTTCCAACAATGTATGTTAAGGTTTATGAGTTACACTTTGTAAAAAAAGATATTATTTATTTTTCGACAGCTACAGATTCAAGGACCGGTGAAACTATAACTGTATGTTCCAAAAATCCTAGGCTTAAAAAAGATGCTATTCCAACTCAATTCCCTAACTGTCCGTTGTATTTGACAAAAAAAATTTAAGATTTTATTGTTCAAATAGTTTTATATTCTTACGTTATATTTGAACACGAAGAGATGTTTTTAAATGTGTATAATATATGTTCTCACAATATATTTTAAAGTACATCACCGCACATAGAAATCTGATATATGTAAATGTCATATTCACAGCAGTGAACGTATTGCAACAATTATAATAACTTGTTCTACATCTAATCATTTTTAAGTAGGGTAAAAAATGATTGTGGGAAAAGTAATGATAGATTAGGTAAAACACCACATAATAGTAAATTAAAGAGCACGTCTGTAAATTTTCTCGTGGAATTGAACAAAATTTCGAACAAAATTGCAATTACTGTATCATTTCAACCTTAATTTCGTCCAAATACATGTACAATTACAAATAATAATAATTAGTCGATTAAATATCAACCACACATCTTTCACGAAAACGGTGCTCGGTTACGTGTTTGGTTTTTGCTTTGAAACTTCGTTTTTTCAAAATAAAATCGAGTGGGATGCGAAGAAGGGCTCAGGGGGAATGCAAAAAAACCATTCCTTTACCGCTTAGGCTAAAATTGTGTATGACGATACATCACCTAAACGGCGTGACGTCATCGAAGAGCATTGAGACCTTGTAGTCTCGGTGGTAACGACTTATCCCGAATTTAATCAAATTTTTTGTGTGGTGTTATCAATCTTAGGGCTCTAGAGATGCTATCGGGCATTATTTGTTACCAGAAAAACTTACCACTATTTATTTGACATATTGAAGCATCTGATCTCTTCTCAAGAGCTTACTAAGTTTATTAGCTAGTTGATTTTGCCGATTTTGTGCAATATTTTAAACTCTACTCTTCTTATTATTACTCCATTAACTCCAGGCCGTCTTCTACGAGGATTTTCAAAAAGTAAACGTCTTCTTGAAAATTTTATAAATGTTCCATTGAATCAATTGACCGGGGATTAAATCTAGCATTTCTTAACAAATTAAATAATGGATCCAACAACAAAGGATTTGTTTATGTTACAAAGTTTGGAGTCAAAATTTATTCAAATGCAACAAACAGCCACCCTAGTAGGAGTTGTTCTAAATCCTGGCAACTACTAGACATGAAATTCTTTAAAAAAACTCTACGAAATGTTGTAAAAAATCACCTGTGTATGGCAAGAAACAATTTGCAACAGATTTTAGAGATTCTTTAAATGCTTTTTAAAACAAATACTATTTGCTTGATGAAGATGAAGGAAAATGAAACAGTTTAAACTGGTCCCACATTCATTTACACATAATTTGCGTTTCTACCTAGTTTTCTTCCAAATTTATCTATCACTTTGATACGAGGAATACCTTTTAAGTTCCTACAAAAACTATGAAAGAATTTTTTTTTGTTCAAATCGTTTTATTGTTTTTCAAAATATTCGCCGCTTTTGCATGCGTTCGAACCAATTATCGAAGCATTTTTTTCCAATCTGAAAGTGGTGAACAACTTTTGTTGGATTCGGTTCATCTGGGGAACACCCAAACAGTTGATTATTGCATAGTTTCTGGCTAGTATTCAAATTTCGTCAACTATTATGATGTTGTATACGGATTTTGAAGTTCCTCTATCGAATTTTTTGAACATTTCCTTTCGCCTATTGACACGAGCCTTTTTTGTGCTTGGGTCAAATTATGCGGAATCCATCGACAAGAGATCTTTTTCACACCTAAATGTTCTTGCAAAATCGAATGTACTGTAATCTTCGATATGCCTAAGGATGCCTCCTCTATTTCACGGTAAATCACATACCTACCCTCTTCAATCATGTTGAGCACAAAATCAATGTTTTTTGGAACAACGACCGATTTTGGTCGACCTTCACGAAATTCATCACTGACGGAAGCACGACCACGACGAAATTCTGCAAAGGAGTTGTAAACAGTATTTTCTGTTGGTGCTTTATTATCTAAAGTTGAACGAAGCGATTCGAGGCATTGTTGCTGTGTTAGGTCTTTGCTGAAATCGTTAAAAATTATCCAACGAAAACCTTCAGGTGAAATTTCCATTTTTTTCACAAAATTGCGTTTTTTTAACGCTCACTATAAACAATCTACTCAATCGAATGTCAAATTTTAGGAAAACTTAAGACGCTCCCGTCGTAGTAGTTTAAATATCCAGATAGCACTCAAATCTTTCCGCTACTGACCAACAACCTAAAGTTTATTCATTCAAACATCTATGTTCTTAATTTGTTCTTTTCTTTTCGACTTTTCAGTTAGACGTTTTAGAAATGCTCGTCCAGGCTGGAGCCGATCTTAACGCCAAAAACAAATACGATGAAACGCCAGCAGGTATTTACCTTATTTCTTCGTCCTTCCGCAAGAGATTCCATGTTTAATCTTCTTCATTTTCGTAGATATTTGCGAAGATCCCGAAATCAAAGAACGAATCATCCAGCTCCGAACCGAACAGGAGAGCAAGAGACAAGCTGCTGCCCACAGGAAGAAGGTGAAGAAGTCTTCCAGCAATACGCGGACCCAGTCGGTTAGACGCACTTCACTGCGTGATAAGGGTCTGACCCAAAGGCGCGATGCGGTTGAAGAAGCCAGGTTACGAATGCAAGCGGAGTACAAGGTAATTGGTACCGTTTTTCTTTTGACATAGCATTTTTTTGAAATTTCAATCAAATTTTGGGGAAATCTTTTGAAGAGGTGAAAGTCAACTAGTCAAGTATTGAGAAATCAACTCGAATCAAACTCACGAACTGTATGTCAGCTTAAATTGCGCTTTTTAGTTATAACTAACCTTGAGTTCGTTCCAATGATGTGTTATTTTGTGTTTTGCACGCTACTTCATGAGTATTTGTTTGCATTGTATTCTTAACTTTAAATCCGAGGTTTTTTGGAAAATCTTAAACATTTTTCAATCAGAAAATGCCCCAATTAGGTTTTCTTAAGAAATTGTGACTCAAATCGGAGAAATAACCGTAAATTGTTTTTCAATAATTTTCGTCCTGAGATCATGTACTGACATGGGATAAATCATACTTACAAAGAATAAAATAACAAAAGTATAACAATGCAATAAAATGCAGTCGTTGATCTATATTGAGAAGTGAGCCCTAACCACAACTCATACATTCTTCCAAAGTGTCTGGACTAATATTTAAAATATATTTTTTTTAACTCCTTCATAAATTGTTATTTTACTATATTTCTGAGATATTTAAGCAATCTGTTGTACGAGGGTAGATTGAAAAGTTTCCGGAATGACAATCAAAAAAAAATAAATAAATCGAATTCAAGTTATACCGTACGAGCGAGTGTACTATGTGTCACCCGATTTTACACGAACTCAACGCATCTAAACTTGCCCTGCGTTGAATGTCACTGTAGAATGTCATTTGCTTGACAAAATTGCGTAAAAGCAAATTCATTTGTGCACCCTACTCATGTTATAAACGGTGTATTCGTTCACGTACACGTGCAAGCAACAACTTGGCTCTTGTATTTCCAAAAACACCTTGCTACACGTGTAAAACACGACTTTGCTATCGCATTTCCCAAAAATGCCGATAATGCTGGCTGATCATAGTACGCTCGCTCTTACGGTATTTCATTTTTCAATACAATCCCCTCGAAACTCAATACACTTGGTTTAACGTTTCTGTAGTTTCACGATTCCCTACCGGAAGTGACTTTCTTCGAGGTTCCCAAAGTAATCGTTAACAGCCTCTATCAGTTCTTCATTCGATCAAAATCTCTTTCCACCCAGAAATGTTTTGAGATGCGGAAGGATTTCGAACTTCAATTCTGTCAATTTTTGCTGAGCGATTACACTTGAATGAGCGGGCGTATTGTCGTGGTGAAACAACAGTTTTTTTCTTGACCATTCCCGGGCGTTTTTCCCGATTTGCTCCTCTCAATTTGTCCCAAGGTGTTGTGTAACATTGGCCAGAAACAGTTTTTCCTTTTTCAAGATAATCAATTGGCAAAATTCATTTTGCGTCCCAAAAAACCGATGCCATCACCTTTCCAACCGAATGAATGGTCTTTGCCTTTTTCGGAACCGATTCACCGCGTTTAATCCTCTGTTTTGATTGCATTTTTGTTTCTGGTGTGTAGTGATGCATCCAGGTCTCATCCATGGTCACGAATCGTCTCTTGAAATCCGTTGGATTCCTCGTAAACACTTCAAATCAATCGCGTGAGGTTCGAGCATGAATGCGTTTTTGCTCCGAATTGAGCAAATGCGGCACCCATCTTGAAAAAAGCTTTATTAAACCCAATTCATTATGTAAAATATGAACTACTCGTTCATAAGAAATGCCCACGGCTTCCTCAATTTTACGCACTTTTATTCGGCGATCTGCCAAAACCATGTTATGAATTTTATCCACAATTGCTGGCGTGGTAACCACAGACGTCCTAAACGTGGTTCATTACTTGTATGCGTGCGGCCACTCTTGAATTCCAAAACCCAAAAACTCACGGTGGAAAATGAAGGTGATGAATCCCCAAGAACGGCATCTAACCTTGATTTGATTTCCGTTGCGGTCTTTCCTTCCAAATAGAAAAATTTGATGACCTCTCGAACTCGGTTTTTATCCATAATTGAAAACGCTAAAAGGTACTTGACTTCAGTGCTTGCCAAAACCATACTATTTAACAGATCGATTTGACATTTGCAGTCAATTGATATGAAAGAGTTGCCAACACAACGACATAAAGTATTTGGAAAAAAGCAACCCCCTAGCAGCGATTCCGGAAACTTATCAATCTACCCTCGTACAGCTTCTTACCCGCACTTCTTGCAGAATTTCCAAGGGAGAGCTTCGCTATGTCATTCCGATCATCATCGTCACCCAGATCATCATCGTTAGAGTCTTTTTCTAGAGGAACGTAATCACGGTCTAAAGTAAAGTCGTCAGCGTCAAAATCAGATGAAATTTCGGTGGGTATAATTGCTGAGGTATTTCTAGGAGATTCCTTTCTTGAAGAATCTCCTGAACTCCCTGGAGTTGAGTTAATATGTATTAGTAGTGAAGAATTATCGTCTGCATCGCTGTTTCCCTTAGCAGCACATTCCTCAACCATTGTCTCACTTATTCCATCCAGAAAATCGTACAAGTCATTAGGAGCTAATTTTACAATTTGATAATCTCAAATTCTTACCAAATATTGCAAAAAAGGTGTTGTATCTTTCAAATGCATGTATTTTGGACAGATGAATTTAAACATTCGGGACGGACAAAAACTGCAACTACTACCGATAAAATCGGAAAAGTTCACCAAATGGCTAGGCAACCGTCGAATTTAGAAAGATAGCAGAGGTTGTGGGCATCTCGAAAGAAGGTAAGATTCGGAGATGGAAAAGAGGAACCGCGGTTTGGGTGCCGCGATTGCTCACTCAGGACCAAAAACGCATTCAAAATAACATTTCCAAAAGCGAGTTTAAACGTCGATTGACTGTAGACAAAACTTGGATACCGGTACACTCTTGAAGCCAAGGCACAGTCAAAACTGGACTGCGAATGCTGAATCGGCCCCCAAAAAAGACAAAGGCTGTTCCATCGGCCAAGAAAGTAATGGCTACTGTTTTTTGCGATAGTTATGTGTTAATCTTCAAAAAGGAAAAACCAATAACGGAGGTATACTACGCTACACTGTGCTCGAATTAGAGACTTTTTTTGCAACAAGCAGGGCACCCGGTAGGTGAAGGTAATTCGAGTATGCTGAATCCAGTGGTGCTGACCGTTTTTGAAAGTTAGCTCGCGTTTTCGCGCAATTTCAATTAAAAAATTTAAGCCCAAAGACCCCCAAAAAACCTAATTTTTATAATCTTTTGACCATTTATTGAATTTAAATCGATAGAAATCGATCGAGTAGACGAATGCACATCGAATAGAAACTATTTGAAAATAACTTAATAAGTTTTTTTGCAAAAAGCATTTTTCTTGTTTTTTTTTCATTCTCTGTTTGCCCTGATTTTTCGGCATCGTTATCTTCTTCTTGTAAATTCCAACAAATGTCACCCAAAAAAGGGATTACTTTTTTCCGCTGTACCAATGTTCGACTCGCCGTCACTTGAGAAAACACTCACCTGCTCATCGGATTCGTTTGGTGATTGTTTCCGAATTTTTTTACGTGGAAATGCAAAAAAAGTTTTTTTTTTACATTCGAACATTTAAACGGGGAAAAGCAGTGGCATGTCTTTAATTGGTATGCGCAATTTTCGGATCGATGAATTCCCAGAAATTGTCAATAAGCGCTTTCACACAATCCCATCCAAACTCCATGTCAATAGTGCATTTTCAAATCTTTATCCCTCATCAAACGACGAATATCCGGTCCATTAAATATTCCTGTAGGATAAATATAATATAAAATGAAATTTCAATAGATCAACATTCAGATTCAGACATCAACCTTCTTTTATTTCCCACTTAACCGTCAAATTCCTCACGTAAAGGCCAGTTCCGTTCGTTATATTGGTCGCCGGCAAAACGGGTATTCCCATTAATTAGTACATATTTTTGGTATAACCCGTTTCCTTACCCCTTCAAAGAGCCACCACTTTTATGTCGGCACAAATTTTCCACTTTTGGTCATTATATTGCACTAAATCGATGATTTTCGGGGATGGAAGTTTCTAGAAGGTTCACGAATGGTCCATGAACGATCCATGGACGGTTCTCGAAGGTTCCAGAAAGCTCTTCGGCCATTGATCAGATTTTCCAGAAAATTCCAGAATGTTCGAGAAGGTTCTTTGAGGCTAAAATGTTTAAATTGAAATTGCTCGAAAACGCGAGCTAACGGTTGGCACCATTGGATTTAGCGTACTCAAATTAGGTTTACCCCCCGGGTGCTTGTTGCATTTTGCAACTAGCACATTATTCGACAAGTTGATGGCAGAAATTGCGGAAAAACGACCGCACCTAAAGAAAAAAGAATTTTGTCCGATTTGAATGTTCTTTCGCTGATTGAAACATGTCAAATGTTGTAATATTACACTAAAATACTTGAAGCTTTGTAAATTTTATTTAAAGATTGTTTTTTTACGTAAACTCTTAATATTATATTCGCTACTGCACGTTGCAACATTAAACAAACGTTACACTCATGGCACACTTCATTTAGCACGTTTTCAAGGAGGAATTGTTGCAAAAACATATTACGCGCTAACATATAAAATATAAATCTCGTGTAACACTCCAGCGACTTCTACGATTTCTCTTGTACCCATTCTAAGCTGCTCTATTACTTTATTCAACAATTCGACGGCATAATCAAGCAACCAGCTCTTTTCTGCGCTTACCGTCTATACAAACGTATAATTGAAACATTTGAAACGTGAGGTAATTAAATCCTATCATTGAATAACTGGAATGCAATTATTCACAAGAAAGCGCTTTTATTTAACTCGCGAAACGCTTAATGTTAAGCACTCGCCGAGCATATTCCTTGAAATTAGAAGTTCCACATTCGATTCTTCGCCAACTCCTATATATACACATATGTACGTAATTTGTAATGGATTCTTGAAGAGAAAATTATTGTATAATGCAACGACGTAAAATGAAAATTATTATGGAGGATATTATTATTATTATTATAGCTTCTGCGAGGTGTTGTTGTGTGCTGCTTTCCATCTGCTTAAAATAGTGTGTTGTTTTTACTTAGATGAAAAGAATTTTTCGTTTATTTTTATCGTTTTTATCGTTGAAGAAGTGGATGCGGTTTATTGGTTAGTTTTCGTTTGTGTTTTGTTAATTTTAATTATGAGGCATAGGAAAAAGAGACCGACTGTTGTTTGTGTGTCTTACAAAGTAAGTTACAGTTGTATATATGTAAATAAAAATAATATAGAACAAGGAACTCGTTGAAATTTATTTTCTGGAAAAAAGAAACCGTTTTATTACATGCTTATTGCAACGATTAGCTACGTAGAATGGCACGATTAAACTGTTCTTTGAAATTAAGCTTGTAAATATTTAGTTCTTTAATGTATAAAGCAACTGTAATATGACATGTGTGCCAATAATAAAAGGTAATGTTTTCAGAATACGAATAACAATGCGAAACCACAAATTTCCAAATTAAACATTTTGCGTGGTACGGAGTATACCAATATCCGTGTTCGCCAAACTACCCCACGGTCCTTGTTATCTTTATTAAACATGAAGTTATATGAGATTTAATAAACAAGAAAAAGCATTCATGATTTATTTCATACGATTTCTTCAAGATCAATAGTTAGTAAAAAATATTTGAAATTGTTCGAAATATTTATCAATGACAATTAATCTCTATATAAATGACTTGGAAACCCTAATCCAGCTATGTGGATTCTTTGCAATACACGGGCGTTTTACGAGAGCAGTGCAAAAATCGATTCTCGCTTTGTCAGCGTCCGCTTGTTTATTTTTCGTTCAGTTTAGGGAACGAAAGCGTGCGTTGTGTTTCGTGTTACATGTTATTCGTTATAAACATATAATTATTAATTTAAAATTTGTAACAAGGATAAAAACCGACCCTTTGCTGGCACAGCAAATAAGTTTATCTGTGACTCTCCGGATTTGTTCTGCGACGGTGCTAAAATAGTTTGTAAAGGGTGCGAGAAACATTTGATGTGCTGGGACAAGGCGGACTGTAACAAACATGTAAATACCGAAGAACACAGAAATAGAAAAGAGGGGATGCTAACAAGAACTGTCTTTATTTTCGATTTACTTGACATGATGATAACCTGTAATTTGTCACTTCGCGTACTCGAAAAAAGGACCGTTTCAGAACTTTTAGTATAAGTACAACCCCGAGTTGAAGTTGCCAACTACGAAAACGGCGCGTAAGCGTACGCGAAGACGTGGGAAAAAATCACATCTATATTAAAAAAATCAGTTACTTTGGTTATACGTTGACGAGATAACAAATTGCAAAAGAAATTCTATTCTAAATGTTATAGTACGTCTACTGGATCCTCGTAAACCGACATTTCCGCTGTTACTAGCTAGCAAAAGACTGGAGAAATGTACTGGTGTAGCAATTATGAGGGCGATGCCTAGTGCGTTAGAAAACTTTCAACTACGTCAAATATTGATGTTTATAAGCGATGGTGCTGCGACAATGCGTTCGGTAGGCCGTTCTCTTCTTGAACACGGTTGCAAGTGTTTACATGTTACGTGTAAAGTGTATGCTTTACATCTTATGGCAGAAACTATTCGACAATGTTTACCCGAGTTAGACGCATTAATAGCATGTACAAAAAAGTGTTTCTCAAATCTCCAAAACGTCTTCGATCATTTCACGCAATGTCCTGCTATTCGTGGTATTTATGGGAGTAATAAGAAATGATTATGTTATACAACAAAACAAAAAGTGGCGTGGATATCCCTGATAAATTGTGCGCAAGTTACAACTCCGCTAGAGCAACTAGGCGATGGCCAATGGTAATATTTTACGGTATCCTAAACGTTGCTGGAATAAATGCTTTTATAATACGAGGGCGAATCAAATATTAACCGGACTTTTGTTTTAGAACATTTATTGGTATAGTAAATAAAATTTTGAATACGCCTTATTTTTCTATATAATCTCTTCTTTTATTCACACATGTTTCGCACCGAATCGGAAGTTTTTTAATTCCGTCATCAAAGAATGAACGTGGTCGCGTCTGTAACCAATTGCGCACGAACGTTTCTACACCTTCGTCGTCGTCAAAGTGATGACTTCCCAGTTCTTCTTTGAGTGGCCCAAACATGTGGTAGTCACATGGCGACAGATCGGGACTGTGAGGCGGATGTTTGATATTTCCCAATGAATTTTGTAAATTTTTTCTTGGGTTAATGCAGCTGTGTGTGGCCGGGCGTTGTCATGGAGCAGAATCGCACTTCGAATAGGCATGTCTCGCCTTTTTCACTTCATCAAGCAGTTGACAGTAGTACGCAGCATTAATTGTACGCCGTTTAAGGTAGAAAACCAACGAGCAATATTCGTCTCACTGGTGCTTGTCCGTCGGCGTGCATGGGTCTCATTTTGCACCGACTCTCGGCCATCGAAAAATTTTTTGTGCCAGTCGTAGACTTGGGTCATGAAAGCGTTTACATAAGCGAACTGTACGGTTAGTCGACGCAAAATTTCGGCACGTTTTACGCCCTCCACGCGACAAAAAATTTAATAATAATGCGTTGCTCAACAGACGTGTGCACCTCTTGCTCCAGACATGATGCTACCAACAACCAATCTGCTCTGGCGAGCTGAACCGTTCTCCCTCCCGCTGCATCCCATCCAACATATATCAACACGTCACGTTACTCACTTCACCTAGGAAGCGTTAAAAAGAAAAGTCCGGTTAATATTTGATTCGCCCTCGTATATAATGCTAATAACCAAAACGTGAAGACTACTAGAAGTGCTTTTTTGGAATCTTTATCTATTTTGCTGTTGGAGGATCATGTAAAACGTCGTGTTTATCAGCAGCAATTGCCGCGTTCAATAACTAAGAATTGAGGAGATTTTTAAAATTGAAAAGCGAGAAGAAAGACAGGATAATGGGTTAACCCGGGGAAGGTGTTCTTGCTGTGAACATGTGACACCTATTTGTAAAGAATGTGTTGATGAACGATAGACAAAACAGTGACGAAATTTTAGTAAGTAAGTAACAATTGTAAGCCAAAAAGAAATGAGATTTGCTTTTACACATTTTTTATATGCTGCTAAAAATTGATGGAAGAATAAAGTAGTATACATTAATTTTTTTTTTAATTTAATTAACCTAAAAAAGAAAGAGTAAAAATGAAGAGTAAAGCAAATTAGAACATCCGGGTATCTATTTAAGTGATTCTTGTTATGAAATTAGTGACTTTATTGTAATCTTCTATGCGACGATCTGTGAGACGGCATAAAAAATCATGTTAGTAGCGGGGGATTATGAACCTTATTTTTCAATAAATTCAAAAATCGATTCCTTTTTGAAGGGCAAACAATTAAAACCATTTGAACAACCCTCCCTGGTATTACCCTAATCTTTATCGCGGTCCTATCATTACGACCATTATACTTACAAGGGAAGATCCCGAACCCGGAAATTCAAAAAAAATTGAAACTTTGGGAATATATAGAACATATATAGGTGTGCAATACGCAACTTTTTTTTTGTGCGGACATTCACTTTTAAGGGGTGAAACACCCCATCGAAAATTAACAATTTTCAATTTTCCATACAACTCCAGTAAAAGAAAGATAGAAGATAGGTGTAAATGCAATAGTTGCAGCATACATCAAGCTCTTTCAAAATATGTGACTATCATATATACAGGGTGTTCATTAAGCCCCGCGCTTACACTGCTGGTGTTTTTTGTAACAATACAAAGAAAAGTTTAAGATATAATCTGTGTGACTTTTAATTCTATTTAAAACTGTATAGGTGTTACAATATACAGGGTGTTCCTAAGTAAATATCACCATATCCTTGGTTATATCTAACAGAACTTCATACTATGTTATTATTATATATAGGTATATATATTATTGAATACTTATTGCAAGGAATGATCTCAATCCCACAAATTTAAAATATGAAATTTGAGAATATGTAAACCACATGCAAAGTTAATGAAATTTACTGTATATGTCTGCGGTATTATATTGATTAGATAACACATTGTTTTGTTTAGTAATTACATTCGAAGTTTTTATCTACTGGTGTAAACATTTTTTTTTTTAAGTCAATAATCAACCGTGCAATGATAAATGATAACATTGCTTATATAAATTCCCCACCTGATATTAATAGTATTTGTTGTTAGATTGTGTAACAAACCTGTGGTGTTGAAAATGGTTGTCGTAAATACTTTAAATGTAATTCGCTTGCTCATGGTAACGTTTGACGTTGCCAATAACAATAATCTAACACCTGCGAATAACCACAGTAGGAACTACGACATAATAAAGGATATGCTTCTTGACGTTCAAAAAGATACTTCATTTTCGCTGGAAATTGACACAACACTGGAATTTTGAATCAGTTAGAGCACATTCCGTAGACTTCGTAGATGATGAATACGCACCTACACGCGAAGAAGTTCTAGAAGCGATGGAAGCTGAAAATGAACAATGTGTTCCAGAAGAAGGCGGTATTGTCACTTTAGAATATAAAACCAAGGCTGTGGAATATTGGAAAAGTGGGAAAACAGGCGACTTACGTTAGCAACCGTCCAAAATAAATTTCGAAAAGTTTCAACTCCAACAATTGTACGAATAAGAAGCAGTGAACATTTAATACTTAACTACGATTTGTCTTAATTTTCTTTTATTTGTTCTAGATGGGAAGAAACAGTAAACCGGGGAGGCACACTACGGGAAAAATTGCTACAAATTTCGGAATCCGTTTATAATAACTTTGTGGGAAGTATTGATAAGGTGATATTATTCATGATTTGGACATTCAAAGATGGGCTTTGCAAGCTAATCAAGGAATACATTTAGAAAACTTTAAAGCATCCCGGCATTGGGTCTGGAATTTTAAGAAAGCATATAGAATAGTTTCAAGAAAAATAAATAAATTTATTACGCGATCATGTGGTACAGATTCCGAAAAGCTTCGTAAAATCGCTTCAACATTTGTTAGCCATGCAAAGATCTCATAAAACAAGTCGGAGAAGATAATACATTCCAATGCCGATGAAAGTGGCTTTAATCTAGAACTTCATTCTGTTCTGGTCGCACGTTAATATTGCAGGGTTCAAAAAGTGTTACAGCAGTTGTGCAGTCAATATCCGCAACAACACATAGTTATGCCATACTTCCCACAATATCAGCTTCTGGAAAACTTCTTTCCTCTATTTATTGTCATGAAAGAACAAAGTGGTAGCTACGGTCCGCGTGTAACACAGTCTTTGTTTCAACCGTGGAATGTTTATGTTAGGGCTTCAACGTCAGGAAAAATTAACAAAAGAACTGTTTAATGAATGGCTCACCCGTGTGTATGTGCCAAATGTGGGAGCTCAGAGCGTGTTATTCTTGGACTCTTGGACTGGTCATTGTCCTGCTACATTGCAAAAGAGTATACTATCAAGCAAACATGTTGAAATATTGACGATACCGAAAAAAACTACGGCAGTGATACAACCACTAGATGTATATGGTTTCCGCACTTAGGAAAAATTTTGTAAGAAAAATTTTCCGATTTTGTGCTACTGTTTGGTTATGATATTGTGTTGCATGAACGCAATAATGTTGTCAAACTACAGTCCCTTATTCACAACCAACTTTCGGCACCAAAGTATCACGATGTATTTTAGCATGCTTGGTATAAAAGCGGATACATTGATCAAAAACTTAAATAAGTTTGAAAATCCGGTAGTTTTTGCTTTTAGACAACAGGATTTTATACATCCTGCTAGGTGTTCCATATGCGGTAGCCAGGCCATCGCGATGTGCGTGGTGCAGCGAAGTCCTATGTTTTAGACACATTTCTTTGAAGAATTTCATCACCATACAGAATAATTATTCAGTAGCCAGTATTTCACTACATAAAAGACATGACCAAAAAATGTAAAGTGTTATCTATAAACATTTCCTATATATCCTATACTTTATGACTAATCAGCTAATCACATATGTAAATTATTTTGATGTATCAATATTTGTATTGCTTAAAATGTTAAAAATATGATATATTTGTTATCGCATAATAAAATCGATTAATTATAAGATATAACTTTGGTCTAAAATACTAACCTTTTCCTCTTACAGCAGCGAGTGATTAAATCAAATTAAAGAATTGAATATTACATGTCTTCTACATATTTCCGAAATCAATACTCTTACTGTTATTATCAAACAAAACAATGTGTTATCTAATCAATATAATACCGCAGAGATATACAGTAAATTTCATTAACTTGCATGTGGTTTACATATTCTCAAATTTCATATTTTAAATTTGTGGGATTGAGATCATTCCTTGCAATAAGTATTCAATAATATATATACCTATATATAATAACATAGTACATGAAGTTCTGTTAGATATAACCAAGGATATGGTGATATTTACTTTAGGAACACCCTGTATATTGTAACACCTATACAGTTTTAAATAGAATTAAAAGTCACACAGATTATATCTTAAACTTTTCTTTGTATTGTTACAAAAACACCAGCAGTGTAAGCGCAGGGCTTAATGGAACACCCTGTATATATGATAGTCACATATTTTGAAAGAGCTTGATGTATGCTGCAACTATTGCATTTACACCTATCTTCTATCTTTCTTTTTACTGGAGTTGTATGGAAAAAATTGAAAATCTGTTAATTTTCGATGGGGTGTTTCACCCCTTAAAAGTGAATGTCCGTACAAAAAAAATTGCGTATTGCACACCTATATATGTTCTATATATTCCCAAAGTTTCAATTTTTTTTGAATTTCCGGGTTCGGGATCTTCCCTTGTTAGTTGATGAAAAATCGTCATTTTTAGGTCACATACTCAATTTGCAACCCTTACGACATCACGAGTAAAGATTTATTAAAAGAAACTATTATATTCTTACTCTTACACATAATCCAGTCTATAAATACCGTGATTTGCAGGGTCTGGACGCTGCCAACAGTCAAACGAACGCGACAACGGTGAGCAACGGCAAACCCTACAACATCGACCAGAACGAGGTGGCCATACTGAAATCCTCCTCGGAGAACCGACGACCGCCCGAAGGCAAGGACAACAACGACAATAACGGCGAGCTGATCCTCGGCAACGAACTAGTCGAATGTAAAAACGAAGAAATCTACGCGACGGACGCCAATAATAAAGTGACAGTGGTGCATGTTGTAGTTACCATAAACGGGAACGGTACACTCGCCGATCTCAAAAAGCAGCGGATGCAGATCAGGAACAGCAGCAGCGCCGACGTCTCCAGTCTCAACTCGCCCACATCCACCGTCGCCGAGACTACGGACTCCGTCAATACGCCGTCACCTAACGCCGACTTCCTCAAACTAACGGGAGATACGGAAGATGTCGTCGGATACAACATCAATCGGTCACCCTTCGGTTGTTGTTGCATACAATAATAAGTATTATTAATATTAATTCCTCCTATTTCCTTTTTTTTTTTATTAATTTAGTTATTATTATCATTACAAATGATGGTATTTTAATTTTTGTATTATATTTTCGTTTAAATATAGAATTATGTTGATTAGGTACTTAAACGGTGTCGTTTGTGTTGGTAGGAAGTATGAAACGGTGCATATGTACTATTAAAGCTCAATACTATATAATTATTACTATGTTTGTATTCTGTTTCAATTTATCAGAGAGACATTTTTAAATTTCGCGGACAATTTAAGTTTGTAGATCTTACGAATGTGATCTGCCAATTTAAATTGATCGTGAATTTGAAAGTTTGATGTAAAGAGTAGTGTAAAGTTTCGTTTCAGAAACAAGAGATACAACAGGATACAGCAGCATTTATAAAATATCTTTTTAACCCTATCGTATTAACAAAAAGAAATTATGAAAATTGTGATTTTGAAATGAGCGCCAAAACATCCGTGACGTAATAATACTGATTTACACATTTCCGATAGAAAACATAACCTCAAAATATTCTTGTGTAAATACAGGTGGCGCTTGGCACTTGGTAGAATATGGAAAATCAAATTCATAAAAGTTATTCTAAACTTTGTATTGTGCCATTATGGTAAACAACTTCGATTAAAACTCAAGAAAAAAATGTTCATATGATTGCCATCTGAGAAACATAAAACAAAAAAATGAAAATTTATCTAAAAATACAAGGGATTGGTTTGTGAAGGTCGTTTTAATGTGAATATATGCAGGTTTATTATACAGTGAGATCCAGAAAGATTGTCATGGCCGCTCACTAGTGTTAGGGTTAATTTGGACGTGTTGCCGCTTGCTGTATATGAGGATACGCAGTAGTACAGTGTCGTATCGTAATGGGATATAGTTGGGTACATCGGGTACATTATAAATGCAATAGTTGTCAAATCGCATAACCTCTATTGGGAAAAATATAGTTATTAATATAAATGCAAAATTAATTAAGTACCATACAATTAAATATATCATTAGAATGATAAATCCATGCGAAAAATGTTCCGCGTTCAAATACATATCTTTAATTTTACATACTACTGATTTATTGAAACAAGTTACGGGCGACTGTGGGCGAATTTGTACAAATCTGTCATAATAAAACAAGCATTTCAGTAAGTTCCCTATAAGGCTAACTTCACTTCACTAATTAGAATCTAATTTTGTGCTAAACATCGCGGAACAAAGTTTTGTACCATGACAATCTTTCTGGATCTCTGTAATATTTATTTTTATTTTGAATAGGATTCTGGAGACATATTTGACACTATCATACATTCATTATCACCTCGTTTTAATTTTAAACGCTTTAAAATGGAAATAAAATGTTAAATACATTATCTTAAAATGCAAACTAGTTAAACAAAAAAATTGTTAATTTCTGGTATACGTATCAACAGATTGATAAAATTATCTTTCTAAAACAAATACAAATGATTCATATAGATGTAAATACAAGGTAAATCGTATGGAAATAAATATCGTGACGTCGTGATGATATTCGTGTATATTCGGGAATCTTTTTTTACATTATTTAATAAGTCAAATTAATTATCATTTACGAATATTGTTTTATTCATACTATCCTAAATATAACTAAATTTGTAGCAACAACTGTTGCCAACCTATTTCTTTTTAAACAAAATTTAGAAAAAGAACACAAATTTATTTAAACATTTAATGAATAAATAAATATTCAGTCCCCAACTTTAATATTGAATAATAATGTCGAAGGTTAGCAGCAAAAAAGCCCCTAAATTAGAAATACTTTTGTGTCCCATTTATGTTTGTATGTCACGTCAAGTTAACCTATGGAATAAAAAAAAAAACGACAGGTTCGCCAATTTACCTTAATTTGAACTTACAATTTCGGTTTGAAAAATATTTTATTTAATTTATATAAATATGTTTCACACTATTTGCAAATACGGTATATTCAGCGTATGTACATAATATTTTAATACCATTATTACACAATCATGGTGCCAATACCGTAATTATGATGTGGTTGGTAACACTTCTGGGTATATTAAACCTAACGTTTTACTGTTGCCAACTGCAGATAGTGGAACTGTACTAAATAATTCAACTTTCTGTTCTATTTTGGATTAAAAGGATGTTCTTTTTTTATAAATTGTTGACGTGTATATTAATCCTATGGTACAGTTGCACCGTTTCATAATTTCTAGTAGGTATATTTGTTACTAGAGGAGAATAAAAAAAGAAAATGTACTTAACAGTACATCTTTTACTCAACATTTTTTTAATTAAAAAAAAAAAGCATTTACTTTTTATACAGAGTGCTTTGCCTGTATTCAACGGCATTTACAACTAATAATAAGAAAGTATTTTGTTTCAGACACGCTCGTAAAATTGATAAAAGCTCAAATACATTTGTATAATTCTCCAAGCAACACACAGTCTACAATTTTCTTTAGTCAAACACTTAAAACTACGCTAAAGCCAATCCCTTGCCTACAGTGTCGTGTCAAAATAAAACGACACCTATGGTTTAACATTCATACTACGAGGGTAGATCAATAAAACGGAATGAAGACACAAATTTGTCAAAAAAATGTTTATTTTTTTATAGAATCTCCGTTTAGTAAGATAGATACACTTTTCCCAACGTCGCTGCCATTTCTTTAACCCTTTCAACAAATACGTTTTTTTCAAATTTCTCCCCCGTAACAACTTCTTCGTTTGAACTGAATATTTGTCCTGCGAGCCACGTTTTCATATTGGGGAATAAGGAGAAGTCGCAGAGCTCCAGTTCGGGCGAGTAAGACGGATGAGGCAGTAATTCATAGCGCAATTCATGCAATTTGGCCGCCACAATTCCGGATGTATGAGGTGGTGCATTCTTGCGGTGGAACAAAAATGTTTCTTTCATATATGTGGCCGTTTCTCCTTCATAATGGACTAACTAAGCTGGAAATTGGACATTTCACAAGTTTCCCACAGTGCTTTTTCACTGTCCACCTTCGTTTAGAACTAGAGTGAAGGTAAATGTATCATTTTTATGTTAAAAAATGATACATTTACCTTCTTCTACTTCACGGAAATGAAAGAAGATACATGTACACTCACTCTACCCCAAGGCAGTCGATGGAAAACGCTGCACACATACATAAACGAAAATATCCCGTTAAAACCGTAGATTGGGGAATAAAACCAAATCCTTACAATTGAAAATGCTCCTCAATAAGAGACGTCTGAAGCATCAGTTGATGAAATAAGATGCTCCACTCCACAAACAGATTTTGAGGAAATGGTTAAAAAATTTATTACATCAGTTAAAGCTGAAGCCCGTAGAAAAGAAAGAGCGGCTAAACACCAAGAAACACGTTAATACTGACAGATGCTCCCATCAAAGATAAAGTTCTTACCTAATTTTCTAATTTCCTTATTTAGGAGGCTCTTCAATTGTAAGGATCTCATTTGGCCAATGATAAAAACCGTAAGTACCATGTGGGAGACTTCGGGCATATCCAATCTCCGGCTTATTTTTCCCAACTCTCCCTCGGTAGTCATTTATTAAAAAGTACGAACTGTAATTTTACGGGTATGAATGGAATTACTGATTTGACTCAATTCTAGTATTTTTTGCTCTTTAATAAAGATCAAATGTAAATTCAAAAACTTACGATGGTCAAAATTAAATTTGCTTATGTACTTCTACTTAGTCGGTCACTAAGTTCTGTCACAACTTTTATCATTATATTAAATAAAACAGAAAAGAAAATAAGAACCTTTTATTGATAAAATAGACCAATATAGTGTTCTCAATTACATATTAAAAAATTATTCAAAATGATCCCCTCGTTTCGTAATGCAGGCGCTTAATCTGCGAGGCCAGTCATCAATCGCATTACGCACCATTTCCATGTCTATCTCCGCCACTGCCTTCTTAACAGATGCTTTTAGCGAGTCCAAATTTCTATGGCGTTTAACGCAGGCTTTCTCCTCCAAAGTTTGCCAGATTTTATAATCCAGAAGATTAAGATCGGGACTAGAAGATGACAAATCTTTATGCTTGATAAAGTCGATGTTATTCGCCTGTAACCAACACTGAGTACTTTTGGCCTTGTGAGCAGGCGCAGAGTCTTGCTGGAAGACCCAATCCTGGTTTTTGAATAAGCTCTGGCTTAGAGGTTTTACTATCTTTTCCAGGACCGTCTCTTGATAGACTTGGGCACTGGTTGTCACTCCTTTCTCACAGAAATAAACTTCAGTTGATCCGAAATAAGATACCCTTAACCAAACCATTACTGAGGATTGATGATGACCCCTTTGAACATAGGGAGCGACCACATCTACTTCTTCACTATTGGAGACATACACTCGATCATTTAGCCGATTAAATTGTTCTTCAACAGTGAAGATTTTCTCATCGGAAAGTAGGATACGGCGGTGTTCGTTGTTAGCGTACCGCTTTAATAAGGCTCGTCATCTTTAAAGCTTTAAACCTTTCAGACGTGCGTTGAGCAAGTGACCGCTTTTTCTTCTGATAGCGCGAAGCTTAAGATCTTGATTCAGGATATTTTTGATTGCCCTTTTAGTCACACCCATCTTTGCTTTGACAGCTTTACTGACAGCCAGAGTGCGAGCTGATCGTGGACGACCAGATCTTTCCTTGTCATCGACACTGCCAGTTTCACTGTATCTTTCAATGGAACGATAAACAAACCTTTTCGTAAATTCCAATTTTTTTTGGCAGATTGAAAATTGTACTTGGCGAATGACCGCAACGATGTAATGCAATTATAGCAACACGATCTTCTCTTTGGCTTCATTCCATGTTTATTTATTACTCGTTCGCAGCACCTTTAACGTCAAACGACTCAGAATAAATGACACAACCTCAATTAGTCATTTGTTTTTATCAGTCGCATGCTATGTGTTTGAATCTTTAGAAAAACTTTCGTGATAGAACTTAGTGACTGAAATAAGTATTTTCAATATCCAAATAGCTTCAAATTGTACTGTATAATAACGCGCCACGGAAACTATTTCAACTCACTCTTCCATCTCACCTCCCCTACTGTATGTATTTTGAACTTGCTGCTGTTAGGCAAAACACACTGTATACATTTACCTACATATATAGAGTGTATCATACACAACTAAGAAACAAATAACATTAAAGGAGAGTTTGCAAAAAATAGTAAGTAATACATATCAAAGTCAACGCAATAAAATCTACAATTTATGCATAATTTCCTTTTTTATTACGGTTATTAAGTATTAAATATTATTTGTAAATAGTTGTACATTATGGTAGTGAGATTGTTTATCGATGAGATGAAATTATTTTGTATAACCCGCGTCTATTGCGATTACGAACTATAAGGGTGCTGACGATGGATCTTGTGGGAGACCAATGTTGTTACATAAGACGAAAACCGTTTTCTTTGCAAATATTGTCGCTTCCCGTTTTTAAATCTTCAAAATACTTCCGTCCTAGACTCTCGCAAAATCTCATATCGCACCGCACCTGCCTTTTTTACTTACTATAGCAATAAATTCTACGTGCGTACTTTATTCAAGTTGGTAATCGTGATAAACGCTAACGAAATGAAATTAAACGTGAGATTATTACTTTTTTTTTGTTGGTTAATGGAAGATATAATATTTAACTAGTTTAAATGATAAAATAAAACATATTCTTCCATAAGAATTAAATTTCATGCCTTATATAACGTTCTAAAATCCTATTAAGAGTTAAAAACTAAATAATAAAATACTGTATTATGTCTTCCATTTCTGTGTTCAGGTATTATTACAGTTATACATTCCTAAATATGTATTAAATAAATAAATTAAAATATACCGTTTTTCTAGGAGATAAATACATAGGTAAAGACAGGCTTTGTTTTAAGGGGGATCCCATGGAATTTTAACGTTGGTTTCTTAATTAACCCTTTCCACTCCTATGTCGAGTGTGTCTCGACATCATATTTCATACACTAACTCCTATGTCGAGCTAGACTCGACATTATATGACGCAATTTTAAAAATTATTTAGAATTATGAATTAATTAAGGAGTTAGTGGTGGGTAAAAGAAAAAAAATTAGGAGTGCAAAGGGTTAAAGCTTTAAACATGGAAAGTGGCTTGTTATTGTTTGGGTCCCACCCTCTAACGAATGCCTATGGTCCATAGAAATTTAAAAAAATACAATGCAATGCGTTTAAATGAGAAGTATTGACCATCTTTTCTGCTGTCTTAAACCAACACCCCTTTTAAAAATGAACAACCCCAAGTCATCGTGAATAAACTTTTATGGTAGATTGTGTCGGCAAAAACATTTGTCATAGCTTTGTTTGATCATTGTCAGTTCTACCAACTGTCCCAGTCATGTTCAATTACGCAGCTGTCAAACGCCATGTTGTTTAAGGCGGGAAATTGAATATACCAATCTATAATAATTTAAACGTATGTTCTACCCAATTTATACAGCAATACTTTTCATTTAGATGCCTTGTATATGGGATATAATAATTATTTGAGCAATAATATATATACTATTTAGATAAAACCTACGTCTAAACACTATTTAGGTAATATATACATATATAGAGATAATATTTATCCATTGTTATATATTATAATATATACACTATTATATATATTTTGTAATAAATTATGCATTTATTTTTTTTTCCTTTTTTATTACTATTGCTAGTGCAGCTTAGATTTTTTTATTGAAATCGTATTATGATTCTATCATCACTTAAATCTGTCCATTGCGTGATAGGACTTGCTGCTAATAGACTAGAATAAAGGGAAACCTGTGGCCTTGCCTGAGAAGTAAGTAATAGTGAAATATTTTACTCCAATTTAGAATGATATAACTATTTTATCTGGATGTTAAATACCTTTATATGTTAAGAATGCTAATGCTCATGTAAATGTATTAGTGATCTATCTTTTAAGGGGGTTTCTGATTATTTGTATATAAAATTATACCAAAAGAATTAATCAAAATGCTATTGTTATTAAGGAGAAAATTGCACAAATTGAAAAACATCCAGAGCACAAAAATACTTCCCACGATTTTCCACTGTTACTATTGCTAATTTCCAAAAAGTAAATATATAAACAATTTGGGCATTAGTATTTCTATCCAAATATGAAGAATTGTGATTCCTTGTTGAATATTTAGATAATTATCCAAGCTCTTAAATGAATTTTATTGCAGGTTTACTTTTTACAGAAATCTTTTGATAAATTTTGATTATAAAAAGCTAGTTCTGTACAAATACTGTTGTTGTATTGAAATCAAAACATCTCCAATGTTATTGTTGCTTCTTTTTCTTTGAATATCTAAATCTATTGATACTTCTGAATAACAACGAACTATATTAACGTTGGTGGCAATTTAATTTCATACAATTTTCGGTATTAATTACCAAGTTTTTACAATGTTCGTTAGACCTTATAAATATTAATAATCCTTAATAATTCACACAATACACCCACATATTTATATACATGAAAATATATTATTCATAAAATTTAATAGTAATAGTAACCTTCTAAAAGAATTTTAAATAATCAAAAAAAAATAAATTTTTTTTAGTACATCTGAGTTGTTTTATTTTGACTTTCCTCCGTAAATAATATACAATGTCGCCATTTAAAACTGTAACAATCATTTAAAATGCTGAATGTAGTTTGGCTAATACTTAATTCAATAAGTTTTAAGTAGTAACTCAGATTTGTTGGATGACTTAGTCTATCAAAAGTCTATCGCATTGAATACTCAACACCTGAATTCCCTTTCCCGTGAAAATCTGCAGTTATTAAACCGATCCCTACCTAAAATTAAACAGCCATCTGACTGAAGATCTTACGTAGTTGAAACTGTCGGGATGACGGCCAATGTTCATCAGTAGAGCTCGGTAACAGGGAGCCGTACCTGCCTAGTATACAAAAACAATAGTAAGAAAATAGAAAAAAAAAAACAGAACTAATACATAATTATAATATGTGAAAAGTAGTGAAACACTCACCCTTTTAAGCAGCCTTGGCTATGGAACAGTAAAACTAGAAGCACCATTATCAGTATTAACATCATATGGATAAGAGTGGCAAAAAGGTGAGACCATTAGTAGATGTGTTTCCACAGTTGTCTCGGTGAGTTACGTTCAAGCCGTGGTGAGAAAATGAGTTTATATTTTGAAAAAGAGCGTTCAACATCTACCTGTTGCTATTAGTCAATTAAAAGGTATTGTTAGTAGCGACGTTTTATGTTCGGTTTACTTTGGTTGTTGTTACTCGCGAATTAGGTATGCTGTTGTTGTTTGGGGGGGCAGTGGCAGCCTGAATCGGGTTTTTGTGTGCCAGAAAAGAATTGTGCGGACTATGTTTGTCTTGATTTCGACCACTTTATGAAATTACTTCAAAATGAATAATATCTTAACTGTATACGGTATCTATATATCTGAGGTACTTCTTTTGTTATAAAAATAAGAATCTTTTTGAACAGCATTGTTTTGACCATGCTTACGGCACTAGACATAAGGATTGGTACTGCTTCCTTAAACACCGGTTAAGTATAAGTGAGAGTGGTCTCACATACACGAGCTTAAAGCTATTTAATAGATTACCTTCTACCTTAAGACAAATTAGTAGTGTATACCTGTTTCGTAAACAAGTTTTTTAATTTGTTAGTTGAGATGGAGCCCTATAACTTAAATGAATACTTGTCATAACATATTGTACATTTATACGTTTACTTTGTTCGTTTATTGTTCTTAACGTTTGCTTTGTTCTGTTGTAGTAAAGCAATAAATTGTATTATTATTATTATTATTATTATTATTATTACCGATGTTATACATACATGATTAAAATACTCTTTGTACTTAGTCAGTGGATTATTCGATACACCATCACAAATTTGTTTTAGTGTGCTAAAATCGGGATCTTTCTGTAGCACACTGAACTTTTCTAAAACGCGATTATATTTTGCGTTATGTATAGTCAGTAGCTGTTTATGTACTCCGTCCATGATTTGCAGAGACTCCAATAATGATAACGATTTATTTTGTAATTGGTCTATTGCGTCAACTAATCCTTTATAGTAGCTACGAATATTTTTTTAATCTGTTTTAACGGAAATATCTTGAAATTTCGACTGACTCTCTTTAATAGCTGCAGCTTCGGCAGGATTGAATTGTGCAACAACAGCTTTTACTATTTTGAAATGTTCAGCATAATGAAAAGCTGCCTGCAACCATGTTCCCTAACGTGGAAGAATTGGCCTGGTGGTTGACGCAAACACCAGGACACTCTGTGTGAAATGATCGTAGGCGTTTGGAGATTTCAAAAATACTTTTTTTGTGCTTGCTATTAATGCATCTACCTTTGGGAGAACATTGTCGAATGCGTTTCTGCCACAAGATGTAAAGCATGCACTTTATACGTAACATGTAAACTCTGCAACCATGTTCATGAAGAGAACGGCCCACCGAACGCTACTATCGCTGCGCCATCGCTCATAAACAACACTTTATCTTTTGAAATTTGAAATTTTTCCAACGTACCAAGTACAAACTTCGTAATTGCTGCCGCAGCAGTACACCTTTGTAGTCTTGGCTAGCTAGTAACAGTGGTGAATGTAGGTTTACTAGGGTCTAGTATGCGTACCATAATATTTACAATTGAATTTTTTTTTACAGTATGATAACCACATAACCAAAGAAACTGTTTTTTCAATATGCGTTTCATTTTCTTTTCCACGTCATCGCGTACAAATGCAAAATGCTTTTCGACAGCGTTTTCTCTCCGTTGGCCACTGCAAACTCGGATTGTACTCGTATTTGTCCCAAAAAGTCCAAATGGTTGTTTATCGAGTAAGCCTAGTGGCAAATTACAGTTTATCAACATAACAATTACATAAAAAAAAAATGACCTCTCGGTGGCACGCCCAATTTTCGTTTTCTATGGCTGTGCGGAATTTACGTGTCTTGTACAGTTCCACTTCTTATTTGGCATATCAAAATGTATTTTGCACACTTTTACAACCATCTTTACTCCCGTTGTAAAACAAAACGGGAAAGTCAGAAATAAACTTATTTACTATGTCTTGAAAGGGTCGTATTTTTGCCTTCGACATGTTCACTAAAGACTACAATTAATAACTATGTCTATATCAATAAAATCAACACACCCTATCCGCTATCCAATGCTAAACTGAATTGAATGATGATGATTTGTCGTGTTGTATCATAACCGTCCAGCCCTCCCCGCCCACCTCAACACAGTCACACCGCCGTTGCGATTGCTCTCCAGTTACCGGGCCCTATTCATCAGTTAAAGCTCCTAACATTTTTTTTTCTAAAACTTTGGTTGTCATCCCGACAGTTTCAATCACGTGCCATACTCCTTGGTGTTTCAAAAATCTCTGCCCAATAAGTATTTTACCTACTTTTTCTAAGGTATTTGAGAAGACTATACAGAGTGTGCGGCTGGTCGTAACGTGAATGGCAAGGTTTTGATAACGCTTCGATTCCTCGTACTCCTGCCGTGCTATTGTGTACATTTTACTTTACACAAAACATGAGGAAACGGAAGCGTTGTCCGAGTCCTGCCATTTATGTCACCACCAACAAGCGCGGCTGGTGGTGATAAGAGGTACCTCGTTACCTCCGACATATAAGGTCAGCGTTTTGACGTCAGCAGACTGTGACGTATTTTGCAGGTGTAGGTCGTCTAATTTCAGTCAGAAAGTATTTGTAGATTAAATATTCACACGTTCAGATCGTTTTTTGCGTTTTGTATTGGTTTACCCAATCAGGCTGGTTTTATTAAAAACAATACTGTGTAGTGATATTTCCGTACTTTGTTGGTGGGTACCGTAATGTTTTTCTAGTGTTGTATAAGCAATAAAACCTTTCTGAAACGATAAAAATGGGGGTAAACTAAAAACTGTGGTTAGCGTCGGCTGTTTTGTTTGCGGGTGTTCGCCGACCCTTTACAGGTGTCTGTGCTCGGTCGTCTAAAGGTGTTTTGTGTAATACGTAAACACACAGCTTGGATGGCACAATTTCGCACTACACCATTAAATTAACTCAAAGGCTCTTCGAAGACACGTGGCCTTCCTGAGTTAATTAATGATTTGTGTAGTGGAGGTGCCGTGAATATTGTGTTTACCATACTACCCCTTACATGTTATTCTCCTTTTTCGATACTTTAGAACCAGGCCTCTAATCCTCGATCCAAGCCAGCGTTTTATCCGGGATAGTTTTCCAATGCAAGCCAGACTCATCAGCGTTGTAGATTTGCTCTGCGGTTAAATCTCTCTCTCTCTGATAATATCCATGAATTTATCTTGAAATGGCTTTACGGCATCTTCATTATTTAACAACTCTCTCACTAGTAATTTTGAGTTGGCGTATGCCGTCTTTTCTGAGATTGTCCAGCCAACCTCTACTGGCAGCGAACTCCCCTCGTCCAAGCCTTTCATGAGTATATCGTCTAACAAAGGAACGTTTTCTCTTCGTTGTTCTATAAACCACGTAAACAACGCATTTTCAAGCTGTTGATTCTCGGGTGTTTTTAAAGTCTTTCGAAAAGCTGGGCCTTTTTCCGTATTCACCGCATAAGATCGTATCTTCTCTTCCTTGCCCTTAATATCAAAAATTGTAGATTTTCCAACACTTAAAGAACTAAAGAAACACCTCTTTATTTTATCTAAAATCTCGCATTTCTGAGAAATGTACACATGTTTTCTTTCTTCGATGTTGAAGCCATGACTTAACATAAACACGAAATACTGACGGGACGTACAAGCGACGCGACGCAACGGTAAACAAAATGGCGGCAGAAGTAACGACAAACATGTACGTATGACATCAACAGTGCACGGTAGACAACTGGAGAGTGAGCAAGAGTGAGTGGCGCGCGAAAGGCAGGGCGTTCGGATTAGCTTGGTTTGGATTATTAAGGCCCTGCTGTATTGCACGTCATAAAATCACATTAAAGTGATACAGAATGCTTGGTTTCCATCGCACGCGATATACCTTATTACTGTGGCTTTGGATACTCCACTGCCATTCATGTGAACTTTCTTCAACATTCTCTATACCTATCTGTCTTTGTTTTTGAGATAATTTAAGATGTTTGCGAAATGCAATGTTTCTTTAACGCCCAGTGTAAACAAGGGCAGTTTTATAGGTGGTTTATTAATAACACTGTACTGAGTAATGACTAAACTTGTATTCAACAAAACATAACTGACATATATATTACAGGTATATCAATGTTATTGATTCCATGCTCTAGATCTAATTATTGCCAACTGTTGCTGACCGACTCACTACCAACTGCTAATAGTCAATGTCCTTACATCTCCTTCTTTCTAATAAAAAAACATTATTATAAGTCCAGTCTTTTTGGAGCAGTTACTACGCGACCCGAACGAGTTGTTAGTCCCTTCACCACTTCACTACCTCTCTTATCGACGTCTATTTCTTGCACTTGTGGATTACTTGAACAGTCACGGGCAATCTGTTACTTGTTGCGATGGTTTGCTGAATTTCTTTTTGTTTTTCCCGGGTTACCTTTTTATCCTTCATGAACCACGAGTTTCTTCTAATTTTTTTTCCCATCGTTCTATCATATATGAGGGGTTTTCCCTTCTACTCCTGCTACTTTTCCCTTTGTTTCCCAAATTGTTATTACTTTGTCTGTATAAGTTTTTTTGACCAATTTAAAAAAGCTGGTAATTCTTTCTTTCCTCTGTCAGCAAATTTCTTCATTTTCTTAGTAATCCTTAGTTTTTTAGACCCCTGGGGGAACCTTCGGGGTTTGAGAGACTCTTCAAAACCCGGGTTTTTAACCTTTGTTTCTTCTGCCCATTAACCTCTGTGCGGAAAGAACCTAGATCTCTCTCGGTGTATTTCTCGTAATAAGTAAAGCCAATTGTAAGTTGAATTGTCCATCGTTGTTCTTTTTAATAATAATTTCCTTCCTGAACGTACCTTTCAACAAACCCCTTTTGTGCCTGTAATGGACTAGATTTTTGATGCGGGAAAGACCATTTCGCAGCAAATTCTTTGAACTGTTGATAAAAAACGGGTCCGTTATCAGACTGTAGCGTGTCTGGTTTTCCCAAATGTAAGCTGAACCATTTTTTCAGATCCCAATGAAAGCGGTGCTCGTAGTCGAACTAAGTCGAAGGTATAAAATCCAGAATAACTGTCGGCTATTATTAAATATTGATTCCCAAAAATAAATAGATCAGTTCCACAATTGACCGGTTTTTTAGGTACATCATGTATCATAATGGGTTCATGGGGGTTGTTTTTCCCCTTTTTCGGGCCCTTCCTTATTTAGATGTAAACTGTAATATGTTTTGGGTGATATTTTAAAGTAAACATAATCTCTTGCTAATCTTGGGTAGATTGATAGTTTTATGAATTAAAGAGATTTCCCCCCCAAATTTATACATTGCAGGGGGAATAACGATTCTATGCCCTTTTTAAAATAATACCATTGTGAACCATCAACTGTTCTCTAAAGGCCCAAATTTTTTTTTTACAGTTTCGACCTTCAGCTTTTTTCCCCCGGCCAACCCTTTAAGATGTAACTTTTCATTTGTGATAATTCCTCATCCAATTCAGTTCAAATCTATTAATTCTTTTTTTTGTTTTGTCGGCACCACCAAATGAATTTCAAAGATGGGGATCAGTATCTTTTTTCTTCATCTAATTCACAATCTCTACTCAGTGTATTTTGCAAATGGGGAAGCTTTTTTTCCTTTGATTCTTAATTTTTGGGTTGTATGGGACTTCAAACAATACTTTAACGGGCCCCTTCTTTAGTGTCTTTTTTGCTATTGATTCTAGGGCTTATGTTTAAGTTTCTATTTTTAAACTAGTAAAACCCCCATACGTACTCATGAAACCCTTTTCCCGGCCAAACAGCATAGCAAAGGCCCTTTCTCCAGTTGACTATAATTCAATTTGTGAAGTTGTCAACGATTTTGCAGCATATGCAATTGGTTGGTTTGCCTGTAGAATAACAGCTCCAACAGTTTTACTGTTTTATCTACAGACAATGTAAGAGGTAATTTATTGTCATAATATAACTGGCGGTTTTTGGGAAAGAACCTTTTTTAAATTTTTTGAAAAATGATTCCATCTGTGCATGGTCCCACACCCATTCATTATTTTTTTGTAGTAGTAACCTTAATGGTGCGGTAAGTTCCGCTAGGTTCGGAATAAATTTTTTCGGAATTTAGCACATCCCTTTTCCCCGTAATTCCTGCTTATTTTGCGGGATACTTAAACGGTTGATTGCCTCTATCTTGTCGGGATCCGGAAAATTCCCTTTTCCGTTAATAAATGACCCAAAAAATTAATTTTTTGTTTTTCGAACAAAAACATTTTTGTGAATTTGCGTTAATCCCCCTCTGCTAGTTTTTCCATTACTTGCTGTGTAATTTTTTTTAGTTCTACTTTGTCATCTGCATGATTAAGGATTTCATCCATTGCATATTTCACTCCCTTTATATTTCTTATAAATGGCACATTTTTGCTGAAATACCTCTGGAGCTGATGCCCAACCCAAAAGGTAACCTCAAACAATATATCTTCCCCAAAGGGTAGAAAATGTTAAAAACCCTTTTTTTCTAGGGGTAACCCCACTTGCCAAAAAACCTTTTGCAACCAAATTTTAAAAATAACCCCCAAAAACCATTTAATTTTAAATTCTTCTAATGTTTCAAAAAGCCGTCGTTTTAAGTTCTTGTTGATTTCAGATGGATCCAGGCAAAAAAATTTTTATTTTTTCCCTTTGGGTCTGACTACAACCATTGGTGACACTGGGAGTAGCCCCCCTGTTACTGGCAATTTTTTGTTCTTTTCCATGTCATCTAGTTCTTCTTTCACTTTCTGTCGTAGGGATAAGGAATCCTTCTTGCTGGTGCAACTGACAACTGTGGATTATCTTTAAATCTATATCATATTGGGAAAATTTTTTTTAAACCCAAACCCCCCAAAAAAAATCTTCACTATTTTTTGAAATTGTGTTAACTCTTTTGATAAACCCCCTTTTACACAACTCCCAACCCAGAATGGGTCTAAAGCAACTAGGCTCTACAACTAAGAATTTTACTTTTAAATTTTCTCACCTGTTTTGCTCTTTATTATGAATTTCCCCCAATACTTCTTTATGGTGCAATGTTTTTTGATTCTAACTTCCAAGTCTTTGATTTTTTTAATCCGTAAACCCTTTATTGGCTATTTTCTTTGTGATGATATTAAAACTTACCTTTCTAATTTAAATTTGATTCTCCACCAAATGTAATTACTTTTGTCCCTTTGGTTCCCTTTTTTGCCTTTTTTATTTATCATCGACACCAGGAGAGTATCCTCATTATCTTCATCGTCGTCCCCAGCTGTTTTCCACTACATTTTTTCCTTTTTTTTTTGGGTTTGCAGCCTACTGCAAAGTGTTCCCTTTTAAAACATTTTTTAATGTTTTTGAAATGCTGGGCATGCTTTTTTACCATGTGTTGAATTGCATCGTTGGCACTTGAATAATTCTGCTTGTTGACTACTTTCCTGTTTCTTCTTTTTTTCACTGTCTATTTGTACTCCATTTTTTTTATTCTTTTGTGTTCTTTTGTTCGGAGGGTTTGCATTATTTACCCGCTCTTTTTAAGTTAAATCTCCTTCTTTATAGTCTTTCTCTGAGTTTGTCACTTTTATCCCCATGACTATTTTTTCCCTAAGCAAACTTCCACTGAAACCCCCAAAATCCAAAAATTTTAAATTTCTTGCACTTTCCCAAAAAATTTCCCCAAATGGGTTTGTTTTCTTTTTTCATTAATTTATTGAATATGTACCTCTCGTATGACACATTTATTTTGGGGGAAAATTTCCCCCAAACTTTTCTTTAACTTTTTTAAATCACTTAATTCCCCTCCGGTTGATGAAAATGTATTAAAAATTGCTTTTTTGCATCAGGCCCCATTACTGACATAAATGTTGCTACCTGTACTTCCGGGATTTTTCTTGCTTAAAATTCCCTCCTTTGGCGTACCATTCCCAATTGTTGAATCCCCTTGCTTCCCGAAAAGCCATATTTCCCTCGGAATTTATTGCTAAATAAGTCGGCGGTTTTAGATTAGCCATTTTTCCCACAGTTTTCCTTTTCCCTTTCTATTTTTTGTTTCTTTTCCTTGTCGGGTTTCGGGGACCATGTAAACAAGGGCAGTTTTTGGGGGGTTTTTTAACCTTTTTATTATTGATAAACTTTGTATTCCAAAAAAATAACTGACAAAATATTACAGGTATATCAATGTTATTGGAACCCATGCTCTAGTCTAATTATTGCCAACTGTTGCTGACCGACTCACTACCAACTGCTAATAGTCAATGTCCTTACACCCAGTATCTTTAATTTCTTACAAAACTAGAGAATAACTTTTTAAAATTTTATTCTAAAATTTTCCGGGATGTCGAAAAAATTTTTTTTCAACGGATTCTACATGATGTTCCTTTATAATCATTCCAAATTAAACCTGTTGTTTTTAAATTGTTTTTTAAAGGGGAAAAGTCTGTACATTTTTGCAGAATCTGATGAAGAAATTCTGTGAATTTTTTTTAAGCAGTTCCCTTGAACCTAAAAAAGCGTTCTTCTTTGTTTATTAAATTAAACAGATCTAAACTCAAAGGGACAGCTTTGGGTTTAAAAAAAACGCACCCAAAAAAACGCTTGAATTTAACCCCTTTTTCGGTACCCCTTTAAATTTAGTTATATGCATGCAAAAATGTTCAATATTGCGCTACACATTTTATATAAATGGCAGATGATGGGACTGCATTTCAAAAACATTACTATAATCTATTTTTTTTGGTACCTAGCAACAGGGTGATACATCTAGGGGGCATCATGCTTTACTTGGATTGGGCCACGGGAAAAAACGGCCTTACCACTTTGTTCTACGTACAGTTCGCGTCATGTCAGAATCAAT
>JAROYC020000030.1:666463-719797 GCA_029619255.2 Dynastes hyllus
AAATACTTCGCCATTTAAAACTGTAACAATCATTTAAAATGCTGAATGTTGTTTGGCTAATACTTAATTCAATAAGTTTTAAGTAGTAACTCAGATTTGTTGGATGACTTAGTCTATCAGAAGTCTATCGCATTGCATATTCAACATCTGAATTCCCTTTCCCGTGAAAATCTGCAGTTATTAAACCGATCCCTACCTAAAATTAAACAGCCATCTGACTGAAGATCTTACGTGGTTGAAACTGTCGGGATGACGGCCAAAGTTCATCAGTAGAGCCCGGTAACAGAGAGCCGTACCTGCCTAGTATACAAAAACAATAGAAAAAAAAATAACAGAACTAATACATAATTATAATATGTCAAAAGTAGTGAAACACCCTTTTAAGCAGCCTTGGCTACGGGACAGTAAAACTAGAAGCACCATTATCAGTATTAACATCATATGGATGAGTGGCAAAAAGGTGACACCATTAGATGTGTTTCCACAGTTGTCTCGGTGAGCGATGTTCGCCGTGGTGAGAAAATGAGTTTATATTTTGAAAAAGAGCGTTCAACATCTACCGATGTTATACATACATGATTAAAATACTCTTTGTACTTAGTCAGTGGATTATTCGATACACCATCACAAATTTGTTTTAGTGTGCTAAAATCGGGATCTATCTGTAGCACACTCTCGAACTTTTCTAAAACGCGATTATATTTTGCGTTATGTATAGTCAGTAGCTGTTTATGTACTCCATCCATGATTTTCAGAGACTCTAATAATGATAACGATCTATTTTGTAATTGGTCTATTGCGTCAACTAATCCTTTATAGTAGCTACGAATATTTTTTAAATCTGTTTTAACGGAAATATCTTGAAATTTCGACTGGCGCTCCTTACTACCTGCAGCTTCGGCAGGATTGAATTGTGCAACAACAGCTTTTACTATTTTGAAATGTTCAGCATAATAAAAAGCTGCCTGCAACCATGTTCCCAACGTGTAAGAATTGGCTCCGGTGGTTGACGAATACCAGGACACTCTGTGTGAAATGATCGTAGGCGTTTGGGAGATTTCAAAAATACTTTTTTTGTGCTTGCTATTAATGCATCTACCTCGGGAGAGCATTGTCGAATGGTTTCTGCCACAAGATGTAAAGCATGCACTTTATACGTAACATGTAAACTCTTGCAACCATGTTCAAGAAGAGAACGGCCTTCCGAACGCATTATCGCTGCTCCATCGCTCATAAACAACACTTTATCTTTTGAAATTTGAAATTTTTCCAACGTACCAAGTACAACCTTCGTAATTGCTGCAGCAGTACACTCTTGTAGTCTTCGGCTAGCTAGTAACAGTGGTAATGTAGGTTTACTAGGGTCTAGTATGCGTACCATAATATTTACAATTGAATTTTTTTTACAGTATGATGTCTCGTCAACACATAACCAAAGAAACTGTTTTTTCAATATGCGTTTCATTTTCTTTTCCACGTCATCGCGTACAAATGCAACATGCTTACGTGCCGTTTTCTCCGTTGGCTACCGCAACTCGGGATTGTACTCGTATTTGTCCCAAAAGTCCTTAAACGGTTGTTTATCGAGTAAGCCTAGTGGCAAATTACAGTTTATCAACATAACAATTACATAAAAAAAATGCACTTCTCGGTGGCACGCCCAATTTTCGTTTTCTATGCTGTGCGGAATTTACGTGTCTTGTACAGTTCCACTTCTTATTTGACATCAAATGTATTTTGCACACTTTACAAACTATCTTACTCCGTTGTAAAACAAATCGGGAAAGTCAGAAATAAACTTATTTACTATGTCTTGAAAGGGTCGTTTTTTAGCCTTCGACATGTTCACTAAAGACTACAATTAATAACTACGTCTGTATCAATAAAATCAACACGCCCTATCCGCTATCCAATGCTAAACTGAACTGAATGATGATGATTTGTCGTGTTGTATCATAATCGTCCAGCCCTCCCCGCCCACCTCAACACAGTCACACCGCCGTTGCGATTGCTCTCCAGTTACCGGGCTCTATTCATCAGTTACAGCTCCTAACATTTTTTTTTTTTAACTTTGGTTGTCATCCCGACAGTTTAAACCTCGTGTCATACTCCTTGCTGTTTCAAAGATCTCTGCCCAATAAGTATTTTACCTACTTTTTCTAAGGTATTTGAGAAGATTATACAGAGCAGTAGCGGCTGGTCGTAACGTGAATGGCAAGGCTCGGATAACGCTTCGATTCCCTCGTGTACTCCCGTTGCATATTGTGTACATTGTACTTTACACAAAAATACACGAGGAAATCGAAGCGTTGTCCGAGCCCTGCTATTTATGTCACCACCAACAAGCGCGGCTGGTGGTGATACAGAGGCAATTCGTTACCTCCGACATATAAGGCCTAAGCGCTTTGACGTCAGCAGACTGTGACGTATTTTGTAGTAGGTCGTCGATCAGCCATATTTGTAGATTGAACATTCACACGTTCAGATCGTTTCTTGCGTTTTGTATTGGTTTATCCAAATTATATTGGTTTTATTAAAAACAATACTGTGTAGTGATATTTCCGTACTTTGTTGGTGGTACCTGTAATGTTTTTCTAGTGTTGTATAAGCAATAAAACCTTTTCTGAAACGATAAAAATAGGATAAACTAAAAACTGTGGCGCCGGCTGTTTTGTTTGCAGGTGTTCGCCGACCCTTTACAGGTGTTCTGTGCCGTCTGCTGTCTAAAGGTGTTTTGTGTATTACATAAGCACAATATTCACGGCACACTCCGCACCATACAAATCATTAATTAACTCGGGAAGGCCTTTTCGAAGACACGTGGCCGAGTTAATTATTGTGGTGCGGAGTGTGCCGTGAATATTGTTATGGTAAACACAATATTCACTACCCTTACATGTTATTCTCTCTTTTGATACTTTAGAGCCTGGGGCTCTAGCTTTGGATCCAGAAGCCAGCGTTTTATCCGGGATAGTTTTCCAATACAAGCCAGACTCATCAGCGTTGTAGATTTGCTCTGCGGTTAAATCTCTCTCTCTCTGATAATATCCATGAATTTATCCTGAAATGGCTTTACGGCATCTTCATTATTTGACAACTTCTCACCAGTAATTTTGAGTTGGCGTATGCCAGGTCTTTTCTTGAGATTGTCCAGCCAACCTCTACTGGCAGCGAACTCCCCTCGTCCAAGCCTTTCATGAGTAAATCGCCTGACAAAGGAACGTTTTTTTTCGTTGTTCTATAAACCACGTAAACAACGCATCTTCAAGCTGTTGATTTTCGGGTGTTTTTAAAGTCTTTCGAAAAGCTGGGCCTTTTTCCGTTTTCACCGCATAAGATCGTATCTTCTCTTCCTTGCCCTTAATATCAAAAATTGTAGATTTTCCAACACTTAAAGAACTTAAAGAAACACCTTCTTTTATTTTATCCATAATCTCGCATTTCTGAGAAATGCACACACATGTTTTCTTTTCTTCGATGTTGAAGCCATGACTTAACATAAACACGAAATACTGACGGGACGTACAAGCGACGCGACGCAACGGTAAACAAAATGGCGGCAGGAGTAACGACAAACATGTACGTATGACATCAACAGTGCACGGTAGACAACTGGTGAGTGAGCAAGAGTGAGTGGCGCGCGAAAGGCAGGGCGTTCGGATTAGCTTGGGTTTGGATTATTAAGGCCCTGCTGTATTGCACGTCATAAAATCACATTAAAGTATACAGAATGCTTGGTTTCCATCGCACGCGATATACCTTATTACTGTGGCTTTGGATACTCCACTGCCATTCATGTGAACTTTCTTCAACATTCTCTATACCTATCTGTCTTTGTTTTTGAGATAATTTAAGATGTTTGCGAAATGCAATGTTTCTTTAACGCCCAGTATCTTTAATTTCTTACATACTAAAGGAATAACTTAAATTCTATTCTAAATTTTCAGCAGTATGTCGAAAAAATTTTGTTATCAACTGGATTCTACATGATGTGCCTTCATAATCATTGCCAAGATTAATTCATGTTGTTTTAACTTGTTTTAAATGGAACAGTCTGTACATTTTTGCAGAATCTGATGAAGAAATTCTGCTAGACATTTTTTATAAGCAGTTCCCTGAACCTAAAACGCGTTCTTCTTTAGTTTATTAAATTAAACAGATCTAAACTCAAGGTACAGCTTTGGTTAAAAAATACGCATTTGCCAAAGAAACGCTTGAATTTAACCCCTTTCTCGGTACTTCTCTAATTCAGTTATATGCGTGCAAAAATGTTCAATATTGCGCTACACATTTATATAAATGGCAGATGATGGGACTGCATTTCAAAGACATTACTATAATCTATTTATTTTGGTACCTAGCAACAGGGTGATACATCTAGGGGACATCATGCTTTACTCGCATTAAGACCTACGCAAAACACGGCCTTACCACTTTGTTCTACGTACAGTTCGCGTCATGTCAGAATCAATTGCGAATAAACCCTATACACCCGCAAGCAGAAGTACGAAAACTTTAAAAGAATATGTGAGTTCGCGTGAATCACTCTTATTTAAGGTCATGACAAATTTTTGACATTTACCGCGATTTTGGGCTTACGCAAAGTTATTTCATTTTCAGGAGAAAAACGAAGCTAAAGAAAGGAAAAGGAACATACTCTATTTGATCTTGAGTTATTTGAGAGAACAAAATCTCCAAGATAGCGCAAACACTCTAGCGAACGAGGCGCAACTTACCAATCAGTTTGAAGTTTGCGATAATGTTGATTTGGATATCGTTTTGCAAGATTATCAAAGCTACTACATCACCAAATTCAATAAACCGCCTAGGATAGTGAAGAAGATCGTTAGTGATGAAGCCATCTTGGCGAAAACGGTGCAAATGCAGAAAAAGAAGTTGAAAGGCACGTAAGTTGGTGGCACACCAATTTTTTCAAACTGTAATGACGAAAAACGATTCCTTTTTATCCCTCAGTTTTACCATCTGTTCCAATGAGAAAACCTCACAGCAAAAGATGAATCCAGATCCTAGATCTACTTCAGGAAATAACCAAGAAACAGCAGATAATTTTCAAATAAACGTCAAAGCTCTAGGTCGCCAAATTCTTCAAGATAATGACATTCCTCAAGAAGTAGATTATGTATTAGGGTATGAGGAGAGACGCTCTGCAAAAGAATTTTGCGATTTCAAGAACTACAATCAAGAATGGAGAGATATGGCTGATTTAATTATAAGAGACGTCGTCCCTAAGAATCTCAGAGTTAGATGGAACGATTGCATAGGCTTGGAACGAAGTATAGAGGTCTTAAAAGAAGCTGTGGTTTACCCAGTTAAATATCCCCAGATGTTTACGGGGTTGGTAGCACCGTGGAGAGGTTGGTGTTACTGTTTTTTTGATTAGTTTTAATGATGATAATGGTGTGATAAAAGTATATAATAATTAGCCGCCCAAGACCAACTCATTTATCGGCAGCAACCTACATATATAAGAATAGGCCTCAAACGCTCTCACTTATTACCGTTCCATGCATCTCAATTAATAATTAAACATTTTTCTAACTTTCATCGACAAATTGAATTCTTTTTTAAGTTGGAATATCTTTGAAACTCGAGAAGGGTCTGACCATATCGCAATTTATTATTGACGCAAATGTATGACAGGAAACAAGGGTGGACAATTGCGAAAGATTATCTGAATCAGTAAACTAATTTTTTGATATTTGTTTTAGTGGCATTTCTTGTCATATTGGCGATACTTTTCCCTGAAACCTAGATTGTAGTGACCACTCCACTGTTTTCAAATTTGCTAGTCTCAAGACATGTTCTTTTCCAAGGCAGTTGACAGTTTTAAACTGCAAGTCTCCAATATTTTAATTGCACCCGGTATTCGTCTAAAATTGATTTCAAAATTGTGACCCGAAATCATTTCTTTCCAAAATTAAAGTTTTACATTGCGTAATTTAGAAATAAATGTTTGCAATCCTTGAAAATGTTGCGAAAATAATACCCAATGTGTTCTTTGATGGCTGGCGGAAATTTTTACAACAACCATGCTTATCCTTGACGACAAATCTCCTTCAAAATGCAGGTGTTCTACTATTTGGCCCACCAGGGACCGGGAAAACTCAACTAGCAAAAGCTACAGCTTGCGAATCTTCTACAACTTTCATAATTGTTCGAAGTAGTTCCTTCATCAGCAAATGGAGAGGCGAATCCGAGAAAATGTTGAAAATCTTGTTCGAGATGTCGAAGTAAATACGATTTTTAAGTAATTTTCGCTTTTTTTACAACAATTGACGTATTTTTCTCAAGATTTTACCAACCTACTACGATTTTCATCGATGAAATAGATTCTGTCGCTAGTAAATTCGAAGATTCTCAACACGACGCTTCTAGAAGGTTCAAAAGCGAGTTGCTGATCGAAATGGATGGAATTTTGAATGAGAATGAGCAGGTTTTCGTTTTGGCCACTACGAATTCGCCGTGGTAAGAGATATAAGACAGATTACAAAAAATATATATATTTGAAAATGATACTCGTTTAAGGAACCTGGATCCAGCATTGTTACGCAGATTCGAAAAAAGGATTTTGCTGAATACGCCATCTAAGGAAGCTCGGCAAGAATTGTTCCGCTATTTCTTTTCGAAACACGGCAATGGTTTTCAAGAAAATGACTTTTCAGAAATGGCACGTTTGACAGAATATTTTTCAGGATCTGATATCAAAGGCATCTGCAAAGAGGTTATTATGAATATCCTAAGGGAGAAATTAAGAAATGATAACATTGAAGGTAAGATTTTATTTACATCACTATGTACTAAGGTGAGTCAAAAATAGTATTCTAAATTCTGAATAAACAATTTTGGCAAATGTGTTATTCTTCTGATTAATCCTGTGTATATTACATAAAGGACAATGAAAATATATCATATACAGCATATTTCTAACACAGGGAATGCAACTGGTAACCAAATTCGTAATCCTGATCTACAGGACGTAGTCCAAGCCATCGAGAAAGCTTCTGCCACCACAGATGCTATATATCTGGAAAAATACAGTGCGTGGAGTAAAAACTACGGCTTCAACTAATGAAATTGAATAAAAACTTACCATCTTCACTTCTTATTTAAACTTTATACATTTTGTATTACGAATTGAAGAGATTTTTGGATAATAAATACATATTATTTTTAAAAATGTTAATTTGTTATTCTTGCGAGCGATAGGAGCAATAATTTCTCTTACATCCATTTTAGCAACTCTAGGCGAGTTCTGGTATTTGCTCGGAGTAACTCTATTTACTCCCCCAAATACTCTACTTGCTCTTTCGCGTTCGGGAGTGTCCTAGAGTTACTCCATCCATTCGTTTAAGAGTACGGGTTGAGTGATCCACTCTTGCTCTACTCCTGATCCCCTACACGTGCTCTGTACTCTTGATCTGCTCCGAACGAATACCCGAACTCAGCTTCTGTTAATACTAGGGAAGTCTGAAAAGTTTCCAACCCAACACCAACGTTCTTTTTTTTGTTAAATTCAATTTTATTTCTCAACATAATCTCCTTGTAAGTATACACTTTTCCCAGCGATGCTTCCTCACAGTTTTTCCTTTTTGTTAATCTCTATGACTGCGCCATGTTGTGGTGTTAATCAAAGGAAACGGGCATCAATAAAACCGTACTTTCAACATGGTCTTAGTGCTAATGGGCCGATTGGCTCGCTTTATTTTCACACGCTGTTACCAACCGTAACAATCCCAACTTAACATTATTACATGAATTACAACAAATCCGTCCAAATAGTAGTTGGCATTTCGTTCTGCAAAATCGGCGTTTACGAATGTGTTGGCCTCCTCATTCGATAAAAACCTCTGTCCTCCGAGAGAAACTTTTTAGCATAAAATGCCATTAATTAGATTTAGAAAACATGTAAGTATTTGTTATGCGCTTATTATCATTTGAACATTTAATATATTGGATATTTGGAATTTCGTCATTTTCCTTTTAAATTAAGGACGTTTTCTTTGCTTGATATACGACGATAGTATTTATTTTGAAATAATCAACGATTAAAGTCCATCAATAGGACAAAAATCAAATAAGATGTATTACGTATTTCCTAAAATTTGTGCCGAGCTGTTACCTCAACTACGTATGCTAGGCGACTGAATTGCGAGTGTGTGCGCTTGTCTAAGGGCACTGAGGAGCGGAGGGGAAGAAATTCTAGGTTGCCTCGGTATTTTTGTAATATACAAAAATTCTTGCAGAAATAGAAGTGGGTGGGTGATTGTTTCCCTAAACAAATATTTGTTATAGGGAAAGTATTTACGCCAATGCTAAGAGCATGTAAAACAGTTTAAATCTTGTCTTAACTATCTTTTTATATCTCTTATAGTTTTTGAGTTATTGAGTCAAACAGCTAAGGGTAGTGTTGAGCTTAGGGTGCCTTATACTCCGTTAATATAAGATTGGGTAGGCAGTTGTCCTTACACTACATCAGTCTATAAAGATTAATGAAAACACCTTATAATCCCATCTTTTTACTTTTGTTGCCAATTTTTTGCTTCCTTTACAAACTGTTTTAATGTCCCAAGTCAGCTGCATCACACATCCCTGTCCAAATGTGTTAAAAGCATGAAATTCACTATGTCCCAAGCCATGATACTGGAAGTGACTTGGGACAACGACTTTGTTTTTAAAAATTGTGTATAATTGATGAAAATTTGTATAACCAACATGTATAACCAAGGTTAATTTTAAAAAAATCTTAAAAACAGTCCCAAACCACCTCCGCCGATGGTAACTTACATATATCTTCTTCTTTTATTGATCATACAAGTTAGTCATTTTTAATTAACATGATACCCTAAAAAACAACTTTTATCCTTGTCTCCAATCAAATACCGATTACACAAATCACGCAACATCAATCGAAGCCAACAAATACGATACGAATCCGAAATTAACTGCAATATCGATCAAACATCCCCATATCTATCATTAGGAGTCATTATTCATAAACACAAACTACCGTTCTTCAAATATTTCCTCTGCCCCCGCGTTTCTCCCGCCATTTTAATCTAACAACAGCAATCTACAAAGGAATATACATCCAGGCGACTCGCCAGATACCAAGCAACCGATATAAATGGTTAGCGGTAAGGAATTCAGAGCTTCCCTTCATAGACCGCTGCCTAACGCACCGCACGTTCATAAACGAAGGTTGGTGCCCGCCTTCACCATTCAAGCAATGCAGAAGGGAGTTATGGTGTTGCCGCCTCCGAAAAGTTATCCTTGGCGTGAGCAACCGTCGAGACCGACCAACTTTCGGGTCAACTATAACAAGGGGGAATTCCCGTTGACTTTGGATCCGAATAAAACCAGCGTAACATGGAAAGTAAGTTTACTTCACTTATTTTCTAAAGGAATTTGTTTATTGGAAAATTTACTTCCTAGTGACATGTTTTGCGTAGATGGTTAAGCTTTACATACCAATAGATGGCAATTATTTATTTATTGTGGTGCTCATTACTTTATTACTTATTATTACCTATTATTATTATTATTCTAAATATCTCTGATATCTTCTATAAATATACTGCAGTCCCGTGTTTAATTTGACATATACAGATTTAGTAAAGCGAATGCGTACAACAAAAAATATGGGTGTTACGCCGAACAATGTGATCTCCAATCATTGAAAGGGAGCGGGTGATGTTCTCGCGATGACGAGGCATTGAATCATTCCAGCTCATGCCTACTATTTTTGCGATACACGTATCCGTGTTCGGTCAGTTTAAGTCAACCTGGAAACAAAGTCTTGGAGAATAGCAAATAAAACATTCTGGAGAGATTTTGAACAAAGTCTCTTTTGTTTAACTTTTGGAACGAGTGGTCAATTGATCCATGAAATCAGAAACTATAAGTAACGGATTCAAACGTTGTGGGTTGTACCCTTTTGATCCTAACGCTGTCGACTACAGTAAATGCTTAGGTAAATCATAAAATTCTCTTAATGAACAAAATGAAGATAGTCAACCTTTTATGATATAGGTGTGGCAATTAAATAACGAGAATTTGTTTATTAAAGCTTTATTATAAAAAACTGAACATAATCACGAATTCATTCCTTGACGGTAACCCCCCTGGAGTGCCACGCACTTATTCCATCTCCCTTCCCACTTCTGGAAACACCTCTGAAAGTCGAAGTTAGACCTTGCAAAACCGTCGTCGTCTCCTTCTGGACATTTTCTATGGAGTCGAACCGTTGTCCTTTCATGGGACTTTTCATTTTTGGAAACAGACAGAAGTCCAGCGGTGCCAGATCTGGGCTGTACGGGGGGTGAGGCAGCGTTGGAATTATTTTTTTTCGCTAAAAATTGTCTAACAAGAAGCGACGAATGGGCGGGCGCGTTGTCGTGATGAAGGATCCATCCAGATTTCTTCAGTTCAGGCCTTACCCGCGCAACCCTGGCACACAGCCGCTTCAAAACTTCAACATAGAAGGCCGAATTAACAGTTTGGCCTTGCGGAACGAATTCTTTGTGGACAATGCCATTGATGTCGAAGAAACAAATGAGCATTGTCTTCATTTGTGACCGCGACATTCTTGCTTTTTGAGGACGCTCTCCTCCAATCTCAACCCACTGTTTACTTTGCCGTCAAGTCTCGAGGTCATACTGGAAGACCCAGCTTTCATCCCACGTAATCACACTTTTCAACCAATCCCATCCGTTGTTTTCAATGCGCTCGAGAAACTCCTGGCAAATTGAAAGACGCAACTCTTTCTGTTCCACAGTTAACGTTTTTGGAACGAGTTTCGCACACAACTTACGCATTGTTAAATCTTCGTGTAACATTTGGCGAACACTCTTTTTATTAATGTTGAGCTCTGCTGCCAACATTCGTATCGTTAATCGATGGTCAGAACGCACTAACACACGCAAACGCTCGACATTAGCGTCGGTCTTCACTGTGATCGGTGCACCTCCTCTTTCGTCATCTTCCACCGACTCTCGACCCGCTTTGAACCGCGCCGCCCTTTCGTACACGCGGGCAGACGATAAGCACTCATCATCGAACACGTTCTTTAATTTTTGTAAAATAACAGACGGTTTCTCGCCTAATTTCGTCAAAAATTTGATCACAATTCTCTGTTCGAGTTTTTTATCGCACATTTTTTCGACATACAACGCTTCAACACCAACCTTTCAAACCTACTTCACACACAAAGCACTCGACCGAGTTGAAACTTATTCTTATTACGTATTTAGTAAAACTGTGGAAGTTTATGCCTACATCGTTGAATACCCGCTAATGTTGTCAGTTCGAAACAATTTCTCGTTATTTAATTGCCATACCTCGTATAATGATTTTAGGTCCAGAGAATAAAACAATTTGAAAATATTGATGTAATCGCCAAAGAGGATGAATGTTTTTGGGATCTTTATAAATTATGGCAACAAGCGTAAGTAATGTAGGCAACAAAGAGATTAACGTGATTGAAAATAGGATAATTCAGATGGCTTCTACATCAAACGAATCAATTGATCTTATCGAAACAATTGAAACCCCAAGCGTAACAATTTTAAATTCAGAGTTTTTAGACAAGAATAAAAATCTGACTGATATTTTGGAAGAAAAGAAATTATTAAACTGATGAAAACAACAATTTACAACGGGAAAAAAGGCTTTCCATTCCCAAATATACCAGAAAGAAAAGGAAAAAAACAAACCGAGAGATTGTCGTTGACAATATCACAGGCTTTCCAGGAGATATGTAGAGAAAAAAAGAAACAATTGACAGATTAAATCGCGAAAAAGAAGAAAGGAACCGAAAAGAGAAGAGTCTAAACTTAACACCAAAAAAAACAAAAACTGAGTCTACTAAATTATATGTTTGCAAATGTATGATTCATTGTACAAGGGATGATCGTAAAATAAGGTTCCCATATTTTTTAAGAATAGGCAGCATTCTTTATTTCCTTAACATTACACATCGTTTTAAAGGTAAAAAGCTTCAGCTATTTTTCGACATAATCGCCATTTCCATCCAAGCATTTTTGCAGACGGTGCCCCAACTTCTGTATCCCCATGTCGTAAAATTCTGCCGCCAGTCCTTTCAAGAACGTGGTGTTGAAAATCTGAGGAATCCGAAGAGCGAGTTGACGAATGGTGAGCCTCCGATCTTCAAGCAGTATGCTCTCGACCTTTTCAACGATTTCCTCTGAAACTGATCGTCTTCCGCTCTGCTCTTCATCGTGAATTTCCGTCCGACCTCCAGTGAATTCCCTACACCATTTGCGGACGTGTTGAACAGTTATACACTTTTCTCCATAAATTTCGGTTAATTGACGATGAATGTCTATAGGTAAAACCCCCTTTTCGCTTTTAAAAAAACGTATCACAGCGCGAATTTTGCATCTGGCGGTAGCGGCGATCGGGAGTTCCATCTCGGACGGCTGCTTAGCCAACACTGAGCGGCGTAGCGAGACGGGAGTGGTACGGATGTAGAGTGGGAGAGCTGCTGCATACGCCAATGTCGTCGGATTTCGCCTAACACGTTTTATTGCTGCTGTAGGGCTTTGGGAACCTTATTTTACGATCATCCCTCGTACTAATAAGGTTTTATTGCAGTGTGACATATGTAATAACTATTTGCTTTAAAAGTGTGTACCAAAATCACGTCACATACATACAGCATCTGATATATTTGTCATAACTGCTATCTGGAAGAAAGTGAAGACATAAGTGAAAATACTAATTCTGATGTTGAAGAATAAAACATATGATTATTAAACATACGTTTGTGGCTCAATGTTTATTGGTTCAAATAAAATGAATTTAGCTATGAAAATTGAGTGTCCAATTTAAATTAAATTACTACTTACGTAATTTATATATGTATACATATACATATACACGTTGGTCCACATTTCACCGGGCTGCGAGAGATATGGTACGTAGCGCGATCTGGCATACTTGCATTTATCTCCGCCTCTGACGCAGTCCTTGTCTTGCTGTGCGCTCGTAAGCTTCTAACAAGAGATCGTGAATTTTGAATACATTATGTTAGTTCATACAACCGCAGAGATGATAAAGATCATTAAATGGTATTTTACGAATTGCCGTAAATGCCAACAAACAGACGAACAGCCTCAAATCCCTCTAACGCATCCCGAGCGGGAGGAGAGAGAAGTGAGGGTTTTGTTCGTCAGTTGAAATGAGCGAACCTTGCTTTAGGCGGCAAATTTCAGACGAAATCGGTATTAGTAGAAGTACTGTGAAACGTATTTTGAAATGCAACAAATACAAAAGTTAAAATTTCAATATTGCCAGGAGATTTTTCCCCTTAATAAAGTAATATTGTTAGAATTTCAATTTACTTTGTATAATTATCGAATTATTTTTCTTCAGTTTAATTTTATAAGAATCGTTGTTTATTTTTCTACTTAGAATTACTTTTTTGTTCTCCTACATCGCATAGCAGCAACAAAATGAATATAAGAAACTGTACTTTCTAACATAATCTGAGAATATAGAAAAATTACGCGTTAATTCTGTATTAGTACATTTTGTCAGAAGGCGTTGAATTATATTACGTAACTGAGCGGACAAGCGTGCGTACCTCTGCTCGCTTTATGATATACAGCGATAGGATGCAATCTATCAGTGAGGCTTGAATGCTTTGTTGCCAGTCACAAAGGCAATATCCCGTTCGTATCTGGATCGACGTGTATATGAAAAACACAATACCTAACAACCCGAACGGACACCAGGACTAACATGAGACACGCTTCACACTCGGGGCCGATCGGGTAACTAACATAGACACACCAAGGGGAGGAAATAAAAAACCCCCAAAGGACAGATCAAGGGGGGAAATTAATTAAATAATAACACGTAAATTACACATATGTTTTTTAGATTAAAAGTTCCCCCTCTCTTTTTTAAAAGGGTATTAAGAATTTTTTAATTGGGAAACTGAATATTGATATTAAAAAAATCGATGACAAAAAGGTTGGGTTTTTTCTGTTTCTTTTTGCATCCCCAAAAAGATATGATTGGTATCTCCGTATTCGGTGCAAAAGGGAAAAATTTTTCACTATCAGAAAAGTACATTTTATGGAAAATTTCCAGAAATCTTCCCTGATTAAAAGATAATCTTAGAATTATTACACTTACTTTACTGATCCGAAATTTGTAAAAGGAATATACTCTCTTTTCGATTTAAAAAACCGTAAATATTTTTTAACATTTTAAAGAAAAAAAAGCCCAAAAAAAGCTTTTACATACTTCCGTTGTTTTTTGGGCAAGGGTTTACAAAAAAGCTTTCTAAAAGCGGCCAAGTTTTACCTAACCCCCCTTTTTTCAAAGGATTTGGGTTTTAATTTTGAGAAAGTAATTTTAAATTTGGATAATTTTTAAATTTAACCTTAAAAAGTCCTTTATGTTTTAAATACCCTTTTAATATTTTCTTTAAAAAAGGGAAATTTTTTAAAACTTAGGGGCACGGTCAGGGAAATTGCGGTTTCCCTTATCTTCGATTAAAACCAATAGAATTGAGGGCCAAGGAAAAAGGTTTTAAACACATATTGGCAAGAGGGCCAGGGGCATTGGTCGAATGGGAAACTCTCAAAAGCTGTGATAAAAAAGGGGGGATAATTGTTAAGACATACGAAGAATTAATTAAAAGGGGTTTATGAAAAAGAAAAAACTTGCAGATTTGAATGTTAATCCGCTAATTTAAATATTGGTGAAGATTCTGACAGTGATTCAGACATGGAAAGCAGTTGTTTTTTATTGCTTTCTCTAAAAAGTTTTCTATTTTGTTGTTTAATAATATAAAAAAATAAATGTGTTCCTAAAAAACAGTGTTACAAACTTGTATGTTAACTACTATTTATTAAACTTATTAGTAATTAGTGTCATCATCATTAGTAATCTGGTACTAACTAAATAAATGGGTAAATTGTATTTTTTTTCATAAAAAACCTTTCCATTCCTTTAAAAAGGATTTTCCTTTTACAAAATACAATGATTACAGATAGAATTAGATTCAGTATTATAAAACAGCAAATTACTGTTAAGGGGGCTAATTTTAAAAAGAATTTAAACCCTCTTTTTGAAACCAGGCTATTATCGTTACAGATAATTTTCAATTGATAAATAACACATTTATCATAAACTCTTTATTTTAAAAAAAAATTGTTTTTTTGACCCAATAAAGTATAAATTTATTCAAAATATATTTAAAATTTTCCTATAAATTATTGCAAACTCTCAATTGAACTCGGCGTGTTCTTTTAATTCATACGGACGAAAGTAATGACGTCATCGGTCATTTTAAATCGAAAAGAGAGTACTCTATTGTTTTGCATTGTACTGACATGTAAATATACTTATCAACATTTTGAATGCAAAAAAATGTCAATAAAAGCTATTGCCAAAATTATGATCCGATTATTTTGACGGATGGTCACAAAAAAACTATCTAAAAGGGGTTTTTAATTTTTAAACAAAGGATTTGTTTCTCAATTTTATTGATGAAAGTAATAAATTGATATCAATTCACCATATATCAAAGTCCTTCATGTTTTAAATACTTCGTTATTATTATGACGTTTAAAAAAAGGCGTAAATTTTTTATTTAGGTGGATCTGTCAAAATTGGACTACCATCACTACCTTCCGCTATTTTTCGAGGGACTCTGCGAAACCGAAGAGCCCTACAAATTCAACAAACAAGGTATTCCGACTGTTGACTACTGGGAAAAAAAAAATATCCTTCATCCCCAGTTAAACCCCAACGATAAGGAGATTCTTTTAATTCCCAACCTTTCAAAATTGGCATGTCCTTAATAAGTAAATATTTTTTAGAAGCTTTACATACTAAGAACAAACAAATAATGTGCGCCACTTTGAAAGTCTCAACACCTTGTCCGGGAAAGATTGGGGAAACCTTGTTCCGTTTTACCCGGAAAGCCGGTTTTTTTGTTAAAAAAAAAAGTTAAGTGGGGGGAACATTTTAGAGAAAGGGGGAAAATTTGGCCGACCTGATCAACGATACTCTGGAAACATTGGAACAATACGGCGGAGAAAACGCTTTTATAAATATTAAATACTTGATACCAACTTACGAATCCTGTGTCATAAATTAATATATAAGAATTAGAACATAACAGCATTAGTATACAATAATAATATAACTTTTAATTAATTAGGAGAATTGCCAACACTATAATAATGCTGTAAAGGAACTATATAATATAAAACTACCATTCCTGCCATTTATATTATAGTAATATATAAATTAGAAATATTTATTTTGTATAAATAGTACAGTAAATAATGATAATAAATAGAATATACAAGTATCACATATTTTTTTAAACTCCCCTTCTCCCATTCTTTCAACAAAGAAATACACGTTTTTAAAAATCAAATTTTTATTACAATTAGCTAATAATTTAATACAAAAAATACGATTTTAATTACAAAACACAATCACTTATTCCCAGTTTTGGCCATCTGTTTCTCTAACTGCGCTCTGCAACCCCAAATAAAGCAGCGTTCAATTCTCAACGTACGGTGCTGTATACGGAGAAAAGATCGTTATACACTTACCTCAACTGTTTATTGAAATCATCTTCGATATTATCATCTTCCCAATTATCTTCCCATACACTTATGTCTTGATCATCTTTTTCCTTGCCAGTCCAATCTGAAATCAATATGTGTATAAATAAAAGAAATAATTATTATTTGAGAAAAAAACATTGCAAGTCATTTGTAATTTCATAACCTACAAATCGTACCTTCCACTGGAAATTCTTCAAATTCATCGTCTTCTTCGAGTACGCCAAGGTCGAGTTTTGGTTTTTCAGTGGTCATTTTTGCAAAAAATTAATAAAGTATGTTAAATTACGAACAGTTAATTTATGAAAATTGTAACTCGTGTTTACTAAATGCAAACAACAAATTGCAGATTCGTAAAGTGACAGTTTGGTTTTCGGTATGAAATTAGCTCTAAATTTGAATCCGAGATCAATCTTACAATTGAAGAAATTACCATCGAAAACTTATTAAATACGAAAATGGGAAGGTAATTATCGACATAAAATTATGATATAATCTTTAGTATCATAAATTAGTTATTAAATATAATTTCAAAAAGTGTAAAATAAATAAACTTAATTGTGTCCATACCAACCTCATTGAGTTTTCAAACTGAATAATCACTAGAAATTGTATTTTTCAGTAAATTTGAAACTGCTTTTGTGAATTGTAAACAAATATTTGTATTTACTATGAATTCAAACAAAGATTTTTCAAGAAAATTATTTAATTTAATAAAGCATCATAAAGAATTAGAAATCTCAGTTGTAGATGTGAACTTAGTTATACGAAATACATTTAAAGAAGTTTATAAAGCCTGCCGAGAAGAATCAATTAACAAAACACATCAATTAAAGATTGATTCAGTCGTAGATTACCTAAATGAACAATTACACATGGGTCATTGGAGTAGTGTTCCCTTAACTATGAAAAAAGCATTTTACGCTAGCAGTTTTCTAAAGGTAAACAGTAATTTTGGAATTTTATAGATAACTTCTATGATATTTCTGTAGGTAGTTGTACTGTTACAGCTTGATTCCTCAGTAACAGCATTGTATGAAGCCTTAAAATGTATAGACTTGGGGATTCTGTTAGGGGCTCCACTTGAAAACGACAGCAAGTTATTGACTGATGCTGCAAGGTTCACAAATGGAGAATTAGTAAAGATAGATTCTGTTAAATTTGAAGCAACGGTTGAAGATGATAGGAAACGGAAACATGATTTTGGTTTTCACGAATTTGATGATTTAAATGGAATTGAGGTAACAACCAGAAGTTTGCCATCGTTAGAGTGTTTTATGAAAGAGTTTTATAATCTTGAAATTCCTGTTAAAATTCAAGGTATTATTATGTTTCCCTGCATTGAAATACTTGTTTTTTTTTAATTTTCTTAGATTCGATAGGCCATTGGCCTGCGTTAAGCAAATGGACTAATATTTCTTATATTCTAAGTATCGCTGGAGGTCGAACTGTGCCTATCGAAATCGGTTCTCAATATTCCGATGAGAACTGGTCGCAAAAGCTTATGACGTTAAAAGAATTCATTGAAAAGTATTACCTAAGCGATTCCGATACTATTGGCTATTTAGCACAACATAATTTATTAGATCAAGTAATTGTATTTTAACCAATGATTGTGACTTTTTATGGAATCTAGTTTGTTTTCTAGATACCTGAACTTAAAGATGATATTTCTATACCTGAATATTGCGTTACAAGTAGAAATAATGATGATCAAGACTCTACATTAGAAATAAATGCTTGGTTCGGTCCAAAAGGTACTGTATCATCTTTACATTTTGATCCAAAGGATAATTTATTGGCACAGGTAACTATTTGATACAAAAAAAAAATTGAATCAAGTATTTGCAATGATGTTCCATTTAATTTATACATACATCAATTATTTTAAAAAGATGAGGCTGTTGTTAATTCGGGGAATTATTGGGCAAATTTAGTTTGCAATGCATAAAACTTATAATCGTAATCAACTTAACACGAAAATATTTCAAAGTTAGCGGCTTTGGGGAATTTTAGTTTGTAACATTACTAGCAAAGAATAAAATTCATAATCGTAACCAACTTAACGTGAAAATATAAGTTAGTGACTTTGTAAAGTAAGTTGACAAGGTATGTCGTTTAGATTGCTTATAAAGGCTATGTTTAACTCTTCAGAGAGTATCTCCAGAATTATTTTCGTAAAATAATTCTGGCAATTTATTTTTCACATTGTGAAAAATAAGAAACTATTGACATTGTATTGTTCTTAGTTAAGAATTGTTCATTTTCAAATATTTGTAATAATGTTCCATTTAATTTATATGTAATCAATTAATTTAAAAAGGTCCACGTGACCAAGGTTGGTAGAATACATCTACTCTAAAGGTGGTCTCAGTTTAAAAATAGCGTGCGTAATGACGTCAGTGGTAGCGGAATATAGAACATATGAGATCTATTAACTTAAACGTTGTTACGAACAAATATATCTATATATCACCATCAATGACGTCAAAAAACGCGTCCTTCGCCGTTATCTACGATGTACATAAGGCCTCAGCGCTTTGTCGTCAACAGACTGTGACGTATTTTGAAGTAGGTCGTCGATCATTCACACGCTCAGATCCTTTTGAATTGGTTTATCCAAATAATATTGGTTTTATTAAAAAAAATACTGTGCGGTGATATTTCCATACTTTGTTGATGATACCTGTAATGTTTTTCTAGTGTTGTATAAGCGATAAAACCTTTTTCGAAACAATAAAAACGAGGTAACCTAATCTAACATGGCGTTTGCTGTTTTGTATGTTTTGTTTGTGAGTTACACTTTGTAAAAGAAGATATTATTTATTTTCCAACAGCTACAGATTCAAGGACCGGGGAAACCATAAGTAAGTTTAAAAAATCCTAGGCTTAAAAAAATGCTATTCTAACTCAATTCCCTAACTGTCCGTTGTATTTGACAAAAAACGCGAAGATGTTATTGTTCAAATAGTTTGATATTCTTGCGTTATATTTAATAAAATTATTTTTGAATACGAAGAGATGTTTTTAAATGTATGTAATAAACGTTCTGTTTTAATACAATATATATTAAATTATATCACCGAACGTAGCCATTCTGGATTCTAATATATGTAAATGTCATATTCACAGCAGTGAACGTATTGCAACAATTATATTTTGTTCTACGAATACCCTACTTAAAAATGATCGTGGGAAAAGCAATGATAGGAAAGTAATAATAGGAAAGATAGATTAGGTAAAATACCACATAATAGGAAATTTAAGACCTTGGTTAAATAACATGTCTGTAAATTTTCTTGTGAAATTGAACAAAATTTCAAATAAAATTGCAATTACCCTATCATTTCAACCTGAGTTTCGTCAAATACATGTACAATTGCAAATAATAATAATTAGTCATTGAAATATCAACCACAAATACATCTTTCGCGAAAACGGTGCTCGGTTACGTGTTCGTTTTTCCAAAATAAAATCGAATGGGATGCGAAGAAGGGCTCAATTGACGACTGACACCCTCTTTAAACCGGAAGCCCTTCAAAACTTAAAAAAGAAATGCAAAAAAACGATTCCTTTACCGCTTAGGCTAATATCGTGTATGGCGATACATCGCCTAAACAGCGTGACGTCATCGAAGAGCGCACAGGATTTGTTATTGCGTAGGTAATGCCTCCACCCACAAACTTTCGGTCAAGTGTTGCAAGATAGAAACTGAGACAACCTTTAGAGTAAATGTATTCTATCCACCATGCCACGTGACTATTAATTTAGGAGATTATGGGGAATTTTTGCTTGCAATATTTCTAGCAATGACTAAAATTAATAATCGTAGCCAACCAAAACAACAAGCAATATTATAAGTTAGTAACTTTGGTAAAGTAAGTTGGTAAGTTATGTCATGTGGATTGCTTATAAAGGTTATGTAAAACTCTTTAAGCAGTATTTCCAGAATTATTTTAGTAAAATAATTCTGGAAATATATTTTTCACATTATGAAAAGTAACAAACTATTGACATTTGATATTCCATTTAATTTGTATGCAATAACATCAATTAATTTGGAGAGATTACGACTGTTAATTCAGGGAATTTTGGTTTGCAATGTTACTATCAATGGATAACAAATTTAATACAGAAAGACGTTCAAAACTTTAGTCCTTAATTAAGAATTGCTAATTTTCAATATTTTCATTGGATTTCTTTAAATGTAAAAAGCAAATTATAATATTACAGAGCAATCAACAAAAAGTATCAGCACACTCCTCACCACACAAAATATTAATTAATTCGGAACAGCTATTTCGAAGGATCATTGGGCCTTCATCCTCAACCGGGTTACCGAATAAATCCGACAATCAGATTTATTCGTGTGCCGATACTTTGTGTTGATTGCCATATTACCCCACAGTCCTTGCTATCATTATTTATTTTATAATACAATTAATATCGCCTCTTGCCCAAAGTATTAAATAAAACGATATTTTTTTCGACTTCTTGCATCATTGACATCCCCGATACAAATTTTTTGATCCTTTTTTAAAGGTATACGGTACCAAATTAGTCATTCTATTTGCACCAGAAGATTCAAAATTTCTCTATCCTCATATGGACCAAATGTTGTGCAATACATCTCAAGTGAATCCAACGAAACCAGATTTGGATCGATTCCCAGAATTTCCCAGAGCAAAAATGATGAAATGTTTACTAGAAGCAGGTGATGTATTGTATATGCCTCCAAAATGGTGGCATTATGTTGTTGCACTCGAGAAAAGCTTTTCTGTTAATTTTTGGTGGACTTCACTTTGTAAATCTACATGTGAATGAATATTAATGTAAATAGGTAATAAATGTTTATATAAAATATTTATTGAATCGTTATCTTCTATTAATAAATTATTTATATCAGTATTAGTCATTTGTTTATTATTTTTAGTCGAGAGTTGTGGTATGATTGATATTACGCATTACGTGTGCTGTTTATCCTAGGTAAATAATATTCAATTTTAATAGACCAATGCCTGTAATTATTTTAACAATTTTAAATTTCGTGCTTGTGTTTTTAGTAATTTCATCTTCCGTATAGATGTCGGCACAATCTGTTAAATGTCAATTTGTCTGTTTGTGCATTGCACTTTTTGCTTCATCGGGGTTTTAAAACGGCATTTTTCCCGTTTTTATTTGTGTCTTGAGACACGTCATGTTGTAAACGTTTTTTTTCATTGTGTTCTACAAACGATAATTCCCAAAGCGTTTACCGGTTTATATTTAGCACGCCAACCTAAATTGAATACTATTGCGATCGTTGTTCGGACAAGTACGGTTACAAATATAGAGAAAAGACGTAGAAAACGTATTTATTAGTGAATATTATCGGTTCTTTTTGTCTTATAGTTTTAATTATTCGATTGTAACGCCCAAGATGAGTTTGCAGTGGACATTAATAGCCGGGTTTTTGTACTTCGAAATTGCCGTGGTTCTATTACTGGTATTACCTGTGGCCAGTCCGAGAAAATGGAATTCCTTCTTCAAATCGAAATTTTTGCAAGGTCTCCAGCGGCAGGCTAGCGTATATTTCTTTATCGTTCTAGCAATATTGTTCCTGTTTCTGTTGGACGCTATCAGGGAGATCAGGAAATATTCTAATCCGGGTAACTAAAACCATTTGTTTAATTAGGTTTTATTTTGATTAAACGAAGGAAAGGAAAATTTTATTTCTGTTGCAATTTCAAATAGTATTTAAGTTCTACGAACTTGTTTGTCTATTAAAAATCTATATTTTGTAAATATTAAATTTACTTTGATAACATCAGGATAAGATAATCTGAGAGTGTGAAGTAGTATCAATTTTGCTTCAATATCTCATTTTTCTGTGTTTTAACATCATTTTGCTCTTTACGTAGAAAGTGTGGAATATCATTTAATTATTGATTTTTAATGTGAACTAAAATTTTTGTTGTGTAATTTCTAGTAATTTTTTTTTTCTGTGGAAAGATTTTGATATAATAAAATGTATCACTTCCTGTGTAGATCTTTTTTGGACATCATTCGTTTGAATGTTTCCTATTTTTATCATTTTTTGAGTTATTTATTTATGAAAACCTTTAATCATCCTAAAACTTGACCTTTTAGGCGTTGGAGGTTGTACAGTTATAAGTAGCTAAATTCACACTGAAGTGAAATGGCGGTTATTTTAAAATTGTGAAAAATTACGGATTTATATGGACAAGTTACGAATATTATTTATAACTTACAAAGCTAATTTATTATAAACAATTTTTGTTTTTAATAGTATAAAGTTTAATACACGTAGAATATATTTTAAAAAATGAGGTTATAATAACTCTAACCGTCATTTTCATTGTGACGTGGCAGGTGACACGTATTGACGCGTCAACATTTATTACATCACCGGTTCTCAGATTTGTTCGATCATGGAACGTTTTAAAAGACTTCTTTTTTATAACAATTTTTGCACATTGACTGCTTCAAATGAGTGTTTAGCAAAAAGTACCAAATTCACATTTGCCAAATATAGCATCAACAAAACTTATTTTTTGTATTAAAATATATCACGTAATTGTAACTTACCGAGTGTTTCTATTTTCTCCTATTCTATAAATACTTTCCTGCAATAAATAACTGCAAAGCCATACGAAATATCAATACCTCACTTTAATATTGGAATAACTTGAAATGGTAATTTCTTCTTCTTCTTCTCTTTTCCTTAATGCCTTTTCAGACGTCGGAGTGGGGTTCCGGTTCTTCTTTTTTCCTTCCTATTCCCTCTATTTGGTTCATCCATGTTTCCCTGGGTTCTACCTTTTTGTTTCTTCCTTGATTTTCCCATTTCCATCATTTTTTCGCCAACTTATCCGAGTTCGTTCTTAACCTGGGGGGCGTCTCCCTTTTCCCCAAAAGACCATTTTTCAACTTGTTCGCAAACGGTTCGTTCGAAGAGAAGTATTAATTACAAAAAATATTTCCCGTGTAATTCTGCATAAAAAGGTCCTGTGCATGTTTTAAATAAGATGAATCGTTTTCGAGATACTGGAATTGGAAGAGGATTACGAAACTATGATTCTGGCAAAGAAAAGTTTGATACACAACTTCTGTTGCCTTCTTTAACTACCAGTAAGTTGTTATTGTCGGTCAAAAGTTACCCGTTCTTTCCAATGTGTTTCTGGACAGCTCGCAAAGATGTGCATGCAATGATGTTATCTGGAGGTCTCCTCGGAGTTGGACGTTTCGAATAAACCAAGAAGCGTTGGCAATAATTCCAAGAATTTTATTTTGAAGGACCTCCAGTTTATGTTGATGTTTGCGGCTGTCACCTATGATAAAGCTCCAAAAGTTAATATCGAGTTAATCGAGCGGGGAATCTCTCGCCAACACAACCACGAGGGTATTTCTGACGTGGAAAACCTTTCTTTAACGTGGTGGATATGTGTTCTCCATGCTCGTCGCTGGTCAAAGAAAAGATTTCGGTACCTCGCAGAGTCTTCAGTCTTTCAGGAAGTAGTTTCCTTCTCCTTGTAAATCTCATAGCAATACTCTTCTTGCCATTCGCCGAAAGTCTCCAGTTCGACAGCCACTCAACTAATTTGTTCTACACGTCCTGTAGGCGCCTCACCATCAAGAGTTTCGTTTGTGCTAGAAGTGTACATCGCAGTATCGTCCTGAACTTGGGGGGAATGTGAGGTGTCACGGAGGTAAAGAATGAATAATTCTGGATCTAGCTAACTCATAAAAATGCAGCTTCGATATCCAAATTTTAACACGATTCGAAAGCTTTTCCTTGCCCAGGGCCGCTATCTGTTGATGAGATAGTTTAAAAACTAATTTGACACTTCATTCAAATGTATCGTATTGGCTTACTGTTTATAGATGTGCATTTGTCTTCATGCCAACTTGATGAAGGCACATGATATCTTTAATATTCCTTTAATAAGACACGGGGCGTGATACATCTTTGAAAAATGAATGAAAAATACTACTTAAAAATGTAAAAATTAAATCAAAACAGAAACACTTTGATCTCTACCGTCTTACGATGGGAAAATCAATCATTGTTAAGAGAAAAAGAGGAAGTGTGAATTAAGGTCTAAGCACTATTTTATAGCGGTCAATAACTAAAATATATATTTTTTAATCGCGTACCTTTTGTTTTTACATTATAGAACATGAACCCAAACAATTGGAGGCCGAAATGCAGGGCAGCATGAGGCTATTCCGCGCTCAAAGAAACTTTTACATTTCCGGTTTCGCATTGTTCTTATCATTGGTGATTAGACGCCTCGTCATACTGATTTCCTCCCAAGCTTCGTTGCTGGCACAATCGGAAGCTGCCATGAGACAGGCTCAAAGCGCCTCTACAGCTGCCAGAACCTTGTTGCAGAAAGGAGAGCAAGAATATCAGAATGAGAAGAATGAGTCCCAATCTAAGGATCGAGAGGTATAACTTAAAACTATTACAAATTTTTAAAATATAATTCTACTAAAACTACTAAAAGAAGAACCTAATTAATGTATTTTCTAACTGTTGGAATCTGTTGACTAGCGTTACAAATTTAGTAGTTACGTTGTACTCCGTTACTTCTTCTCAACTTCAAAATTGTAACCTTCTTTCTACCTTTTTCGCATAGATAAATGATCTGAAGGATATCGTGAGGGAATTAGAGGAGAAGCTCCAGCACGAGATCAAAGACAAGACTGCTTTAAAGGAACAATCCGAAAATCTCCACAAGGAGTACGATCGTCTTACCGAAGAATACAGCAAGCTCCAGAAGACTGTCCTATCCTCCGGTGATACAAAGAAAGATGACTGAATGCATTGTCTTCGAAAAATAACTTATTTGTGAATACCCCAATGCAACTTATTGTTTAGAAAGAAATATATACAAAATGCTTTAATTATTCTTACGATTACGATAATCTTACACGATTTCCATATAAATATTGTATTTATCATCGTAGTTATAATAGTTTTTCCATTTTATATAATTGTCATGGTCCATATTTCTTCGTATGATGCTTATAGGTGTTTTTGGAATATTCATAGTGTAAAATCAATAGAGTTACACAAACGAGAACACCCATTAGATTAGAATCTAGAGATTATAGGAATTTTTATTATTTTGGTAATTATATGCAAGGTGTTGAGTTGTTTGTTCCGGTTATGCAAACAGGTGTTTATTATTATTATTTGTTTCTATGTTGTACTAATGAAGTTAAGTGTTGAGATTGTATTTCAGAGGAAATATATTTAATTTTTACTGTATGGCTTGTTTTATTTAATTATTTCTGGATTTCAAATACAAATTTCAAAAAATAGCACCACTTTGGTTTAAAAAGGTATAAAGGTATTATAAAGCTGGGTAAAATTGTGTAAAAGTCGGAAAGTGGTCTGGAAATATACATTTTCGGTCTTGTCTCAGTGTTGCCATATTTTACCAGTCAATAGATGTCAAAGATCTCCAAAATTATGAAAATGAAAACAATACTGTTTTCATTTTCATAATTTTGGTTTTTTCGAATAGGCGAGTATGGCAGCAGTTCTCGTGTACGAATCAAATCGGTACCCGTAATCAATTAAATTACTAGTCATGTTGGTAAAATGATTATGTGAAATCCTACAAAAACTCATGATTCATGATCAATTGATCATGGTGCTGCGCGAAGGTGGAACTAAAATTTAGGAAGTGGAATTATACTAACCAAACTAAAAACGTTTGCTTTAGCATAAAATGTTGAAATAGACGCGAATTTGAATTTTGAACATTGTTAGCGTGTAGCATTTCAACTTTCTTTACAGATGTAGACAGAATGTTGAATTTAATAACTATTTAAGATGTAAATTATTCATTGAAACAAACCTTGTAACTCCAATTTCACAGTCTCACCATACAAAAGCATTGTAGGTAAATACGGAAAACTTGAGTTGTATTCCTTGTTTATTATGATGTAATATTTAACTTTTACACAAGTCAAAATTGGAGGTGAAATTATTAAATATAGGTAGTAAAATATAGATGGTGACACCTATCGAAGTAGTGTAGTAAGTTTTGATATAAGAGGTTGGCAACAGAGTTACTTGAAGTTCTGCCACTCGGTAGATGTTCCCGTGATGTTGATGTTTACATTTTTGTTTTAGTAGTAAATAAAACTTCACTGTGTTATGTAGTTTTAACTTACAAGCTCTGTATAGAAAGAGGAGTTCTTAAACTCGTAATTGCGGTACTAGCAACAACATCTGGCTCAGTATTAGCATGGTCGAACGTTTGTTTATGTGTGGTAATGCAGCAGTTTGAACAGAAAGTAAGTATTTCTTTTAATTATGTGAATATATCTAGATTGAATCAATCATACATATTTTTGAAATGTACTGTACTCTTAATATTTATGAATAAGTACACGCACATACAGGACAAGAAACGTTAACCTTAATAATGATTTTAGGAATCCATTGGTAGCGAAGTGACGGAGCTTCTCTGAGAATGGGAATTCGCTGTTTATTAAAGTAAGGACGATCTAGCCTCGTATCGCGTATAAATCATTTTGAACACCCACTGAAATAGAGGCGTATAGTTTATGAATACGAGGAGGTGGAGCTTGGATTTTCGATTTCATTTTACAGTGCACAATAGGTGTTGTCTGGATCTAATTTTTACTCGAAGAGAACTTTTCGCATTTGATAGGCCTCTTGTTTTTATATTCTAAGGATTTAATACTCCTTTCTTATTTCTTTGAGTTTGTTTTGGTTGTTAAATTGTATGTTTGTTCATACGCGATTTATAATACAATCTTCTATTTTTCGTTTACTGCGAAATAGTTTACGTTTCTTTCTTGCTTTAGAATTTTGTTTCTTTTACTATTGCGTTCATACTTCTTTGAATTTACTTAGATACTACTGCATTCGTTTATTTGTAATGGCGCCTAAAAAACAACTTCGCCACGAACTTATGGAAAATTGGATTAAAGGTCATCATTGTTTTGAACTTGTAAGTCACACGGAAATATATTGTAAAATTTGTTTGACAACTTTGATATGTATAAAAAAGAGCAGACTCACTCAGCATCTTAAAACTAAAACGCATTGCAATCAAGATTTGCCTTTCAACACTGATCTTTGTCAAGCTTTTGTTATGGCCAATATACCTCTTAGGAGACTTGAAAATCCCATACTTAGAAAATTTCTGGCTAAATATATTCGCAAGCAAATACCCCACGAATCAACTCTTCGAAAAATACATTTACCAAGAATATACGCGAAAGTAATACAACAAATTAAAATCGAAATAACCCATAATTTTCTTTGGGTAAGTGCAGGTGAAACGGTCGATGCGTTGGGCAAAAGTATTGTTAACATTCTTGTTGGTATTCTACACCCAGAAATGTCATCGAAGCCATATTTAATAGCATCTAAAGTTCTAGAACATGTTAATGCAGACACCGTCGCCGAAGTCATTCTCAATAGCCTAGATAACATTTTTGAAGATAATACAACAAAAAGAGAAAAAGTTCTCTTGTTTGTAAGTGACGATGCTACTTACGTGATAAAAACTGGGAAGTTATTGAAAAGTAAATTATGTAATATGCTGCATATTACGTGTACAGCACACGCATTGCATAGAATTGCTGAATCTATTAAGGAAGGATTTCCAAGCGTAAATGAATTAATTACTAATTATGAGAAAGTCTCTTTGAAAGCATCCTTAAGAGTATCGTTGTACAAAGAAAAATATGTTTCGTCGGCATCATCGCCATCACCGATTGAAACTAGATGGCGAACATGGTATAATGCTTGTTCCTTTTATTCGGACAATCTTGAAGAAGTAGCTACTGCTATAGACAATTTAGATGACGATGCACAAAGTATAACAAACTGCAAAACTGCGTTAAAAGACCCATCGTTACGCAAGCAGTTAGATTTTATTAGCAAGCATTTTAGGCAATTACCAGATACAATAAAATATTTAGAATCTGAGAATCTAAAAACAACAGATGCAATAAGTGCTTTAAATTATACAATAAGTAAATTAAAAAACATTCCGAGTGATTTCGGTAAAAGACTAAATGTAATAGCTCATGCGGTTTTTAGCAGTAATCCAGATCTGCAAACACTAGAAAACATATTTAGTGAAAGCTATGAACAGAACGAAAAGAATCGGAAATTTTATAAATTGAAACCATACTTTCAATATGCACCTTTAACGAGCTGTGAGCTTGAGACAAGTTTTTCCATCTTTAAAGGCAAATTATCTAACAAACAAGCAAAGTTTACTAACAAACATTTAGAAATGATAGTTGTAATTAACGGAAACAAATCATGTATGACACTAACCTAATACTTATTTAATATTAATACGTTACTAATATCTAGAGAAATAAATATATATCTTTAAACATAAAATGAAAAAGCAGTGCGACACTGTTAAAAAGAGGACTGTTGTCAACGCGAGTGAGTGCGGAACAGTTATTATGTGGTCGTGCATCTCGCATACGAAGTACGGAACTGAGCAGCTGCAGAACCCCAGGTACCTACGAGGCATAGTTGATAGCATTTTAAATCATCCGCACGCTGCCGCCGAGGTCATCTCTACTGTAGTAGACTCCGTAGTCTCAAGGATCCGGAAGCGCCATTTCGGTAGAATTCTTCAACATTCATCTTCCTATAGAGCTACGAATGCTAATAGCATTCGATCCAAAAACCAAAACTTTCTCAAACAGGAAGTCGGTATCGAACCCTGATAACTCTAACTTCGATGGTACGGGACAACGCAGGGTTCCTGGAGATAATGGCTCTGTTCCAGGTGTTAGTAGCTAAATCGCATTACCACTCAGTCAACGGCGGAAGCTCCAAGTTAAGAGTCATCCGTCAGTTGCGTACAAAGTCAGTCTGAGCACCCTATTCTGTAATCTCTCCACTGTTTGTAATTGGCTCTTGGTGGCAGCCGACGACGCCAGTCAATATTGACCTGAGAACAACGGTAAACATCAAAAGCTTCGTCTTGACGTCAAGGGGACTCCGTCGACGCAACAACGCCATCAGTATGCGTTTGGCCGCAATAAACCTATTCATAGCCTTGGTGACGTGAGTTAGCAACCCCTGGTATCTGACTTCCTTTTCCCACCGCAATCTGCGATTATTAATAAAGTTGTTATCAACCGGAATGCTTCGCTTCTTGGTAAACCGAACGGCGACAGATTTGCACTCATTCCACAAGATTATCGGTAGCATCCTGATCATCAGCGTTTCATCTCTCGAGGAAGCGTACACATTCGTGTTGTCGGCATAAGTGGCCATACTGGCAACAGCATGATGCGGGATGTCAGGTGAATAAATTGAAAACAGCTCGAGGTCCAATAAAGATCGCACACTATGTGAACGTCCTCAGCTGTGACCGAACAAGCTTAATTATGGCTTTATCAGTACCCATTACAATCATTTTGTGGATTAGACCATCATGCTGCATCGTGTCGAATGCTCTCGCAACGTCTAAACAGATTGCACCAATAGTTTCTCTTCTCTCGAACGCATTTTGAAATGCTGCTGTGATGCGCAGGATTTGAAAATTGGTGAAACGAATCAACTTCCTTCTTAAGTCTCGTTAATATGACTCAATCCGCCACCTTGGGAACAATGGATCCTTGACCGGCTTGGGTAAAATAATCATGGCGGCATACTTACACAACGATGGAAAATATTGGAAGGCTGGTATGAGATTAGTAATGTTAATGAGGATAGATCGTCCCGTCGCACTGCTGATTATATTGAAGTATTTACCGGTGAGTTAACATCTTGGAACCTTTTAGTATTTCTCATAAGTAAAGCGTGACAAACGGTTACACCCGCTTTGTTTACTATGTACATACAAGGAATCGAGTGGACGTTAAAGAACGTCCACTGGATTCCTTGTATGTACAGCGGGCGCAACCGTTTGTCACGCTTTACCTATAAGACATTCTGAGATCACTAATGTAACAATATCTTATTATTAATTCGGAACAATTGTTTGGTGAATTTGTGGATTCCTATTATCCACCGGAATTAGACATCTATAGAAAGGAAACCGACACTAATATTCACATTATGACAGATTCTAACCACTGTGGATAACATAAAATGGCCGCGATTGGTTTCTTAATTAATAGATTGGTGAAATTCCCCTTGAATAATACAATTTAGCTATTTACCATGGTTATTCTTCTATGGATGGATCCGTAACAGAGTCCAACGTAGACGTTATGTAAGGTATTCCACGACTTTAATTCCTGCAGAAAGCCGCGATAAGGAACTTATGGAACTTCCCTTTCACAGAATATCGAGAGGCCTTAATAAAGTTTTTAGGGGACAAGATATGAACGTATGTTTCAGTTCACAAAATATACTCCTAAAGATAAACCAGATACGAAGGAAAGGTCGGGAATTTGTAAAATCGCATACGGTGACTCTGATAAAGCCTATATTGGATAAATGAAACTGGCGATGGGCATCAGATTCAAAGGACATATAGCTCATTACCGCTATGGAAGGATTGAATCGGCAAGTACTTGTAAGTATCTGTTGAAGTAGGGATGGAACAAAACATGTTAGCATTAAAATCGTTTTCTCACATCATTTAGTCGTACGGTTGACAGTGGAAATTCACGAATTCCCGAAACAATTATACCGAATTAATCAAACAATTTGTGTTGTGCGGAGTATGTCGACACTTTAGCGTTTGCTGTATCAAATTTTTGATTTTTCCCTAGCAGATGAAGAAGATTAAACTACTAGATCTGGAGGAAAATGCTGTCAAGGAGTTAATTCCAAAAGTTGGACTCCGTGTTAAATTCTTAAAATTATTGAAGTTACCAGCTACTTAGCAAAGCCTAAATAGTTACAGATGACAATCACAGTAGTACATTAGTATTAGAGGTACGTATTCTTGATTTAGTATGTTTATAAATTCCGGTATATGAGTATCATAGGTTAGTTCTAGATTAGAAGCAAGCGTTTCCCCAAATATCGAAGAACCACTTTAACATTATATAGATGCACTGAAAGTCTTGAAAACAGAAGTGGCCGAAGGAGACAGTTCTTATTCGAAAAAGGAAGACATTGCATCCGCATTCAAGAATGCTTTTTGTGGACTAAAAAATGTTGGGAGCTTGATGTAGAGCATCACATATTACCTGGAAATTTATCCCGAGAACTTATCAAAGAGGAAATTCTTTGAATTGTAAAACAAGAACTAAGTTAAACAACACAGAGTATCGGCACACTCCTCACCACACAAAATATTAATTAATTCGGAATACCTGTTTCAAAAGCTTCTGCGAAACGATGATTTTTTTTAGATGATAGGAGTTTGGAGATCATCTTTAGTGATGAATAAAGCGTGACAAACGGTTGCACCCGCTGTGTTTACTATGTACATACAAGGAATCGAGTGGACGTTCGGTTATTATCGGTTGATGGGTGTGCTTGTACTATTGTTCGCGTGTACTATCGATGTAATAGTACATGCACACCGATCAACCGATAATAACCGAACGTCCACTCAATTCCTTGTACGAACATAGTAAACACAGCGGGTGCAACCGTTTGTCACGGTTTAGTGATGAAGCACACTTTCATCTAGATGACTACGTGTATAAATAAAGCATGCCAAACAGCTGCATTCCAAAAAACTAACCCTTTGGTGTACAACGTCGGCAAATGGGATAATTGGTCCATACATTTTTGAAGATGCTCACGGTCGTGTTGTAACAGTGAACAGTGTGCGTTACTCTGACATTGTATTTCTTTTTGTGGGGGTACCTTAGTCGTGTTTACGTTAATCTTCAACGAATTCGAGATGAGATCAATATTCCAGCTGCTGTGTACCAGCGTGTGTTCCAACACCTACGCGCTTATACAGAAAAGTGCTACGAACAAGATGGACAGCATAAACAATATTCTTTTCAAAAAATAAATCCGCATATGTATGCTTCCATACTTTTTTAATAAACCTATTCTAACTTTACACATGTTTGTTATAATTTTTTGAGAAGGGAAATTTACTCTGGGTGACCCTGTATAATTAATAAAGATTCTTGTTCTTTCGACCACGACATTGTGTACCTTGCTACCTAACGTCAATAATTAAAATAATGAAAGAAAAATAGAATATTTTTTATTTTTTAAATATATATATAAAATTACAATACATAGTACATAATTTGCTAAAAAGTATGTATGTAACGGTAATATTCCTATAGAAAAACATTTTTAGGTATATCTGTAAGACATTACAATTACAAATCAAATAAACAGACAATTTACACGGAAGAAAATGCTATGTCTGGATACAGCTAACTGATTTACACAGAAAAAACAAAAGCGCTGCAACCACAAATCAAAACAAAACTTATTCAAGCAAACAAAACATTCGTTAATGGCACGAAAAATGTTTCACGATAGACGCTGGTCTGCTTTTACGAAGCGCATGAGCGTCTAACAATACATTAGTGTCAGAAAAATCTCCAAATCGATGCGACTGTCAGCAAACGATCAGCAAGTCATCTACGGTGTCTGTGATTTTTAGTTTGAATATGTTGGAACAAACGTAATGCATCACCCGGTATACGTACTTTACTTGACCTATTCATGTACACGTAACTCACAGGCCAATAAAGATTTTATTATTGTTTATTAATAAAATAAAAACATATAAAACTTGGCCCTTACAATTCTTATGCTTTAATAATTTTAGTAAACATTTTAAAATATACTCTTATGTCAATTAGAGGCTTATACAGGTTGGGGCAGAATGGAGACCCCCATTTTACGGGTGAATTGTGACAAAACGCTTCAAGATAAAAGAAAAAGGTTTTTATTTTCGGAAAGCACATATCATGCCATTTTTTTGTTTAATTTTTTAAAATGATATCATTCATGTGGCTTCCTTGACGGGCGATACACATATTAAGTCGTTCGACAAAGTTTTCGGTCACTCTCGCCAGCATATCTTGTGGAATTCCGGTGATTACGTCCTCAATTACCACCTTCAGGGCTTTCAGGGTCCGAGGTCGAAATTTGTAAACCTCAGCTTTGAGGTAACCCCACAGAAAAAGTCGCAAGGGCTCAAATCCGGGGAGCGGGGTGGCCATGGGATATCCCCTCGTAAGGAGATCAGGCGACCGGGAAACATCTCCTGTAAAACTTCACATGAACGACGGGCAGTATGGGCCGTTGCTCCATCCTGTTGAAACCAGAAGGCTTCTCCGTCATACTCTTCCATTTTGGGGCGTAAAAACTGTCACTTTAAGGCTGTTGAGAGGTTTTTGGTGCAAATGACGAGAGTTTTCACTTGACCAGTAACGAAAATTTTGCTTGTTTACAGTGCCGCAAAGGTGAAAATGCGCTTCGTCGCTAGTCCACACAATAGCGCCAGGAGGTACAGCTGTTAGGATTGCATTGCAAGCATCTCTACGTTTCACGTAGTCTTGCGGGTTCAATCTCTGAGCAATCATTATTTTGTAGGGATGTAACTTAAGGTCTGTGTGTAAAATTCGCCTCACTGTTCTCGACGATATTCCAAGGGCAGCGGCATGTTTTCGCGCAGAACGCGTTGGAGACTGTTCGATAGATGCTCTAACTACCGCGATGTTTTCAGAAGTTCTTACACTTTTAGGTCGGCCGGCTGGTTTCTAAATTTAAAATTACAAAAAAAAATTATTTAAAGATTAAAGACTTGTATATTTCTACGTCTACATAACCAAGGTCCGGAACGGTGATGAAATCTCTATTACAAAGAGTACAAGTATTGTGACTTTTCACCACGATGTCTTTTCATATGCACATCTAAAGAGGAAGACTCTGTAAACCTTTCACCATAAAGTTTACAGCCAAACGGTTTCTCACCATTGTGCATTCTCATGTTTCTTTACTTGCTATTTTCACCAGTATGAGTTTTTAAGTGGGAATTCAACGCATATCTGTTAGTAAACCTTTTGTCACATGTTGAACAAGTTAATTTCTCACCAGTATGTTTTATCATATGTGTTTGGAATTGCGCCGCATATGTGCATACCTTGCCGCAGAGAATGCACTTATATGGTTGTTTTCCCGTGTGTTCCCGCCTGTGGACTGATAATTGATAAAAATGTCTAAAATCCTGCCCACATAATGTACACAGGAATTTCTCTCCAGTATGTATCTTCATATGCAGATTTAAAGAGCAAGATTGTGTAAACTTTTTACTACAAAGCTTACAGCCAAAGGGTTTCTCGCCAGTGTGTGTCCTCATGTGTGTCTTTAAGTTACATGAATGTGTAAAAGTACGATCACAGAACGAGCACTTTAATTTATTTTCACCTGTATGACTTTTTAAGTGGCAATTTAACATATATCTGGTAGTAAACTTATTATCACATATTGAACAAATCAATTTTTCACCAGTATGTTTTATCATATGTGCTTGCAATTGCACGGCATTAAGGCATACTTTGTCACAGACAGTGCACTTATATGGTTGTTTTCCCGCGTGTTCCCACTTGTGGGATGACAAGTGATGATAATGCCCGGATTCCTGTCCACATAATTTATTCAAGAACTTTTCTCCGGTATGCGTCTTCATATGCAATGTAAGGCTACCAGATTGTGTATGTGATTTGTTACAGATTCGACATTGCCAACGTTCAGCACCACTATGCCTTCTTATGTGAACTTTTAAAGAAAAAAAACGTGTAAATGTTTTATCGCACAATTCACAGCGAAACGTCTTTCCAGTACGTCTCTTCATGCGCTGTGTAAGGTGAGATTTTGTAAATGATTTGTTACAGATTTGATCTCGCGAAAGTTTATCGCCAATATGAGTTTTTAAGTGGGAGTTTAACACACATTTTCTACTAAACTTTTTATCACAATAACTACATGCAAGTGGCTCACTTATATACATTTGAATATGTTCACATAATTCTTTTCCACAGACCTTGCAGCCACCTTTACGAGGATTATCTAGTGTCTGCATAGCTTCTAATTGTGCTGTAGCTGAGATAACTGGGGCACAGTGAGGTAAAGGTTGCAGTTGCATTCCCTCAGGTTTTACAGTTAAAATAACTTTCTCTTTTGCTTCATCATATCCTGCTAAGCCAGTTATTGTCGTAGGATTCAGAGCTATATGTTCACATAACTCTTTTCCACAAACCTTGCAGCCACCTTTACGAGGATTATCTAGTGTCTGCATAGCTTTTAATTGTACTGTAGCTGGGGCAACTGGGGCACAGTGAGGGAAAGGCTGCAGTTGCATTTCCTCAAGTTTTACATTTAAAATAACTTTCTCTTTTGCTTCATCATATTCTGCTAAGCCAGTTATTGTCGTAGGATTCAGAGCTGTATGTTCACATAACTCTTTTCCACAAACCTTGCAGCCACCTTTACGAGGATTATCTAGTGTCTGCATAGCTTTTAATTGTACTGTAGCTGGGGCAACTGGGGCACAGTGAGGGAAAGGCTGCAGTTGCATTTCCTCATGTTTTACATTTAAAATAACTTTCTCTTTTGCTTCATCATATTCTGCTAAGCTAGTTATTGTCGTAGGATCCAGAGCTATATGTTCACATAACTCTTTTCCACAAACCTTGCAGCCACCTTTACGAGGATTATCTAGTGTCTGCATAGCTTCTAATTGTACTATAGCTGAGGGAACTGGGACACACTGAGGTAAAGGCTGCAGTTGCATTCCCTCATGTTTTACAGTTAAAATAACTTTCTCTATGGCTTCATCACATTTTGCTAAGTCGGTTATTGTCGTAGGTTCCGGAGTTGCATCCTTAGAAGTGTATATTTTATTTGCTTCCTCTTGTAATTGAAATGCTTGATCTGATTGTAAACAAACTGTTTGGAAATCATAGGCAATTCTTAGTTTATCTATACATATTCCGCAAATAAATGAAGGCACACCTTCGTTTGCCCACTTCTAAAAATTTATGAATAATTTCACTGTCTATATTAATGCGAAAAACTTACCATTCCTGATACGCAGGCCGCTAATTTATCACAGAACTTTATGGAGTCACTGTCCAAAGAATTTGTTGGTGTCAAGGAACAATCAAGTCCTAAACATGTTCTACAGCAGTCAGTTAAATCAAATTTGGTATCAGTTGAAGGGTCATTTAGATCGGTTTCCTCCTTAAATGTAATTTCAATTGACATAGTGATAACTTTATTTGTAATGGTTTTTAAACAAATAACTAAGATAATAGATTTGCATACAGTAATCTGTTTGATAAAATGCTAGATTGGTTGATTGTTGTAGATTTAATTAAACTTAGTAATAAAATCTTTTATCGATTGGCTAACCTTTTGAAACTATATTTCTAAATTAATTTATTGAAATAATAAGAATGATGATTTACTGTTTAGTAAAGATGTTTAAAGTAGACTTGTACAGTCTCACAATTTTAAAAATATATCAGAAAAGTGTATTCATACTTAATAGAAATATTTTCCAACAAACGTTTTTTTGTTTGAATTATGGCAGCGCTGTTCAAAAGTTTTGTTGATATTTGATAGCATTTCAAATTTGATGTCGGAATTAATAGATTTAATCAGGGTTTTAATCGATTTTTGATGCATTTTTAACGTTTCCACATAAAAATAATTTTACAATGCTTTTATCATATTTTTCCATAGTGAATAACAACCCATAACAAAATTGATTTGTTTGGATGTGTTTGTATTGTGCATATGAATAATTGAAAATGAATCGTAAGTAAACTCAAAAAGAAACTATATATATTCATGATTATTGTGCATATTTTAGCAAAATAACATCTTGGAAAAAATAAATGATTTCAATTCTGTGTAGGCATAGAAACAACAAATCCCATTTCATAACAGAATTATACAACAGAAATGGCGAATTTCGATTTAGATGATCCCTTAGGCGATCTATTATCCGACGGTAGTAACGATAGCTTTTTCGAAGAGCCTAAAACGACCCTAGCGAAAAGATCAAGTCTAACGAAAACCCCAGAGAAAAAGTCGGTATCTGATCTATTTGGAATCGAAAAATCTGAAAATAAACCATCAGATTCCAAAACAAATTGGTTAGGATTAGGCGATGAACAGAAAAAGACTGCAGAAAAGCCTCAGATACATTTGTCACCTAAAAAATTGGAAAAGAAAATCAGTTTTGAGGACGATAACATTTTAGATGACTTGGGGTTGGAAACGAAGATTGAAGCAAAGAAGGAGGTTGGACCTCATAAGTTATCTGTGGTAGATTCAATCTTAAAACCGCCAACTCCGATTGCTAGTGGTGATGATAACAAAAACATTACGTTTGATGATATTTTGAAAGGTAGCAAGTTTACGAGGAAAACTGAGAAGAATCCGGGAACTCCAGTAAAAGCGACAAGGCAGCCCCAAGAACTACAATCAGTTACGCAACCTCCTCTTTTGTTTGGTGCCGGACAACGTGAAGGAAGACGACCGCATCCAATACAACCAGGATTTACTGATATTCTTGGAATTTTGTCTAACGAACCAGTGAAAGAGCCTGAAAAGGAGTTACGAAGATCAACTCCAACTTCTCCAAAACGTAATTTGAAACATAACATTGATTTGGAGGGTGTACAAACGGAAATACTGTTTCAAGCTCCTACGAGTAGCGATATGAAGACAAAGAGCGCTCCTAATCTGAGTTCACTTCCAAATTGGCTAGATGGAGCTAGTACAACTATTGAAACCAACAAATCAGAGACAACTATACCCGATCATACCGAAAGTAAAAGCACCGTGCTTCAAAATACAGATTCTAGGATTTCACAGAATGTTTCGAAAGTGGAAAGCAATCAAGTAATTAAAATCGATGCTAATCTTCCTGCAACTGATAATTATTTACTGCAATCATTAATGAACCAACAGAAACTTGCGACACAAGACATAGAGTATCAAAATACATCTATCGCCATGCAACAGCAGAATTCGCAGCTAATAATGACTTTACAATTGAAAAAATACGAAGAAAATCTTGCAAACATGCAACGGAAACAACAGGAATTACTGTCGAAGCAAGAGAAGCAATTCAACTGTTTACTCGAACGACAGTTTGCGAAACAGCAAATAATGGAGAATAACATGCAATTACAACAGGAACGGATCAATAGTCACATGCAAATATTGTTATCGCAGGCACCCATTGGCAGTTCATCTTTGGAAAATATTGAAAAAATTGACGATTTAAAGAGGACTACTTCCGATGAGAGTATAAAATTGTTCGAGGACTTACTGACATCGTTTAAGCAGAGATCGCAGGAGGAAAAATTTTTATTGGAGGAATCTTATAAGTAAGTTAATAAATAAAAATTATTTTTAGAAAATTTATTAATGTAATTTCAAATTTAATAATTTTTGCAGAAAACAAATCTCAACGTTGGAACAAACCATGGAATCCATTGAAGCCCGTTTAAAATCCGAAATAAACTATCTCCACAAAAGCTACTCTGACAAGTTTGAGCAGGTCAAAGAATCCCACGAACAAGAAGTACTCAAATACAAAGAAAAAATCGAAGACATGTCCACACTTCAGGCTAACGAAATAAAATCAATCAGAGAAAGCCATGATAAGATCATCGATGAAATTAGATACGAATACTCAACTCTAATTGAAAATATCAAGCAAACGAAGCAATCAGAGAGCCAATTGTTTCAAAATAGTGCTGAGTATTCACAGAAATTGGATTCTAACATGCAGCTGTTGGATGTGAACACCAAATTGTTAGTTGGTGTTCGGGAGAAGGTGGAAAATGATTATGGTGTATTGAGTTTGGCTAGGGAGGAGTCCCTGAAAGCGAAGGAGAAGGAAATCAAACGTATGGTTTTCTGTTTTTGATGAGTGTAGGCTTTCACGTTGTTTGTCTATTATTTATGTAACTTTTAAATATTAAATGTGAATAGAAATTTACGATGTCTCTCTCAAGAAATGATTTTTACAATTGATAACCGTCGTAAAAGCCTACATTTGTTTTCTGGCCAAACCTACTCTGACAGAAATCCATTATAACACTGACAGAACACTCGCGCTATAACATTCATAATTTGAGATAAGAGATAGATTTATTGGTGTAATATGAATTTAATGGAAGTTACAAGGGCTCCATTTAAAATTTTCAATTCATCTTCTAAATCAAAGCTTCCTTTTCTGATTTCACTTCGATACATAGTGGCTACATTTCTTGTTTTTTGATTTCAAGGTTTCTTGGTCGTAAGGGTCTATTAGTGTTATCAACCTTTTTGTTTGTCGAAAGATTATGCCAGAAAAAGCTAAATCTAATTTCTTATTTGTTTGTCGGCTTTTGACATTGTAGCTTCCCTATAAAGTGGAACGACGGATTACTATATTATTACTATTCATTAATTGTGTATATTTCTTGCTTTTTCAAAGAGACACGAAAATGCTGAGTTGTTCAGGAAGTAATGCTGGTGTTATGGTTCTGTTTGTTCTAATTTGAGGTTGAATTCTCCCATATTCTTTGTTAACATCTTCTGCTGTTAATAGCAATGAACCTATAGGATGATTCTGGAAATTTTGGATGGAATGACAACACCAAAGAGCTCTACAAGTGGGTGTAGCACGAATTTAATAAAAAAAAAATGAAATAAATTATTGAGTTAAGGCTTTTACGGGGTTTTTTAAATATATATTATTCGGGCTTTTTCCAACTTTTTAAAACAAGGGAAACCCCTTTTTAAAGGTGTCATTTAAAAAGAACTTTAAAACCCTTTTCCAAAGGGAAAATTAAATAAAGAAAAAAAACAAGTTTTCCTTTTTTTAAAAAAGGATGATAACTTCCTTCTATTTTTAAAATATGGGGAGGAGGGTGGAGGAGTGGCGCACCGAAGAAGAGGTAGTTATACAATATTAGTGAAAAATAATATTGTTACCTTTTCCTGCCTTGATGTCATGGGCAATTGGCAACCGCCCTGGTTTCAGAATTACAACATCAGCAATGTTCCATTGTCGATTGGCGATATGTTGTGAATACGTTGTCGTATATTTAAAAAAATCGTTCGGCATCCAGTGAAGAAGATTTGAAAAGCGATATTCCTTTTCCTCATCTGGGCACGATTTTCGTTATAAAAAACCCTTTTTTAAATCAATTTTTCTTTAAAAATTTGCCCCAAAATTTTTTGAGCAACATCGACTCCTATAGTGTTCGTCAAGTTTTCTAGAGCGGCTTAAATTGTTTATGCAATTTAATGCCCCGCAGATAAGGAATGTTTTCTAATTGCGAATAGCTTGTGCAACTTCAGAATAGTTAGGGAAATTTCATTATCGTTGAATAATTGGAAAAAGTTGTGACACCAAACGTGCAGAATCATTTGAACGTTTCAAAAATTTTTCACTTGTAAAAAATTTTTTGATATAAGATACGCCTGGAGCCAGTTCCCATCGTTTTTACAGGCTGGGGGGGGGGGAATTTCGACAAATTGTTTGAATACACGGATGTGTTTGGGGTTTGATGAACACTTTTTTGGGGATGCTATTAACTTATCCACCATCGGATACTTTTTTGAATGGTTTCTGTACGAGGGAATGCGTGTATGAGGCATGTTATGTGGGAAAAGCGGAAAGCATATTTTCAATATCCCACCCAATCTCGGTTATTGCGGCTCCGTCAGTAACGAACATTGTGACTTGGGTTCCTCTGATAAAAAATTTTTCAACGCATCTTTTATTATCTTGACAACGGTTTCTGCATTGTTTTTTTAACCCTTTTTTTGGGGTAAAACAAAAGTTTGGGGCCATCGCGATTTAAAAGGGCGCGCCACAACAAATGACGTTGTGCTACACGTTGTTTCATCCCCACATAGGCCGATTTTTTTATTTTCAACTGCTTTTTCTTCCCTTTTCGTACCTTGCACACGTCAAATTGTACGTAATTGCATAGATGTTAGCAGCTTCCATGAGGGAACATTACCCCAAAAAAACGAAAGTGTTCGTTAGATACTAGATGTTGTGGGATGTTGCACCACTTAAATAAAAAAAAAAATCATATTCCAGTATGGAATACTGTTTCTTAAATTCAATATATAGTTTTTTTTACAATGTTATCACATTCAAACTATCGGACAGCAATCCGTTTTCATATTGGCAATAAATATGCATTTTATATTCTAATCCAAGGAAATGCCTGAGATATTTATTAACATTTTTAAATTTTCACCCCTTTTGGGGGCCCCTCTCCGCGGTTATTTGGCGGCACCGTAACGACTTCGTTTGAACTCGCAGTACTTTGAGATGACAGAGTTGAAACCCCACCCACGCCCGTACCGCTACCCATGCCATCCGGAACCCTTTTTAAAAAACTTAGTGATAGATTTTAAAAAAAACCGGCAAAGAATTAAATTTGCCCACCAGTGGTAAAAGAGCTAAAAGGCCTCGAAAGACCTAGCTCTAGTAGGTACTTGTAGATCATCTCATTAATACATAATGCATAATTACAACAGATTATTCAAATATTTAATTTTTTACAACAAAAAACAAGATTAATTTGCGCCTTTAGAACTGGAATGTGACAATTGTGTTTACGTTTTTTTTTTTGACACGATTTGCAAGCGATTATCATTTGAACTTGTTCAGTGTCTTAGTAATTGCACCGAAACTGAATATTTGTAAATGGAAAGCTAAGTGATTACACGGTGATTTTGAATCGATAAACATTCAGTAAATAGGGTATAACGAGGACGCCTCTGGTGTCACAGTTTAGTACTTTTTCCTAGCCAACTTTATCCACTCAAATAAGGAGAAGTAGGCCTAATTTTCGTTAGCAAAAAAAATATTCATAAGTTTTTACACAACCTATTATTCTAGCAATCACAAAGTTCAAAATCTGAAATTAATTACTTCCAGTCATGAGAGAATCTTTGGAGAAAGTTCGCGCATCGGCAGAAACCGAAAGAACCCAATTATTAACCTTAGTTAGGACTTTAGAAATCAAACTAACAGAGCAAACTCAAGGCGCAAGAGAAGAACGCTGGGCAATGCAACAAGCAGCCGCGACATTAGCTGCCAGATCAGCGGCTTTAGATCGCGAGGCCGAATTCAACAGGGCTTGCATTGAAAGGGAGAGAGAACAGTTAAAGGTATTACAAAATCCAATCTAAATCCCACATTTCCAGTGTCTCATTAACTTAATCTTTTGTAGGTTTTAAAGCAGCAACTTCTAGCGGAACAAGAAAGCAAAACATTGCAATTGACGGAGGAAAAATTAGCGATGTCGGCTGAACGATCTCGTTTGGAAACCTCGACGAAGCTCCTTCAAAATTATGACTCCCAAAAAGCTAGAGCTGAAATCGACGCTGCCATTGAGGTTGCGCAAAAAGCTGCGGAATTAACGGATATCGAAAGGAAAAACTTGCAGCGTATGCAATGCGAAGTAGAGACTCTTAAAAGGTCCCTTTTGGATCGCGAACATAAGCTGTCTTTGAAGGAAAAAGAATTAGAGGTTTTGATGCAAATCGCTGATAAGAAGAGCAAAGATGGAGAACAGGCTATAGTTCAAGCTAATGCCACGCAAAGGGATTACAATGAAAGGTTGAAGGATATCCAAAATCAGCTGGTATCCTTGACTATGAGGGAGAAAAAATTAGCAGAGGAAAAAATTAGTTTATCCAAGGAAAGGATAACTTTGCAAGGGCAAATGAGACAATTGAAACATTCTAGTCTACATGGATTCAATACTATTTCTCAGTTAGACGAGGAGTTTCCAGAATCGATATGACAATTGTTGTTGTTGCAATTGTTAAATATCGAGTTGCATTTGTACTGAATAACTGATATCTAGTCATAAAATGTGTTCTTTTTCGATTCAATATAATTTTTTACATGTATTCGAATACAGGTTCTTTGAAACTTTTTAAAAAATGATTATGTTTATTATTTTCCCATTGAAAGTAACTGAAACAATATTACAAAGTCAGGTAGGTTAAAATATTTTCAAATTAAATATTAGAATATTTGTATTTAGTTAAAATTGGGTTTGAGAAATATCGTTTTATACTGGAAGGTTGGTCATCTTCATTTAGGCGCAGTCAGTCACCATTCAGCAGTGTTCAGCCGCATACGATATCTGCACATTGATTAAATTTCAACAATTTCTCCATACAAAGACCTATACAGAATATTTACTGTTAAAGTGTATAGTTGTTCATGTATAGATGTGTTCTAAAGTGCTTTCAAGTTTGTGATTTCTGCAGAAATAAGCCTATAAAGGTTTTACTCACGTGACTTGCAATTATGTGTATTCATCGGATTCAAGAGAATTTTAATCTTGACCATTGGCATTGGTGATAATAGCAATCCAAAATTAAATTACGACGATTTTGAAGATTAGCTATGGACTGCAAATTGTTCTTAGAGAGACAAAGAAAGTACACACGTAAAACAAAAAACTTATCTCTTTTCACTTTACAACAACAACAATTCTATATAATCTCATATTCTAGCACATATATGCAATAACGCTCTAAAATTTATATTACGCATGTGCGTAATTGAATCCTTATAATACAAAATATAACCACTAGTGTACTCTGCAGGTGCGTTCAGCTGTAAATCGTAACAAGTTGTGCGACTGAATGATTAAGTGGATCTGAAGAAATGCATTGCATTTTACAAGACTGCTAACATTTTTGCTGCGTGCAATATTTTTGTTCGTAAATTATTTACAAAAACTAACGTTAAGGTAAGCAATGGAATATTTTAATAACTAATCATTAAAGTTGGTATTTCTTAAATTTCACAGATGATTTAAGTTGGTAGTTCCGGGAATAAAATACATATTTGTCTGTATTATTACGTTAAGAAATTGGCGAATATGTTCTTTATTCCCGGAACTACCAACTTAAGTCATCCGCGAAATTTAAAAAATACCAACTCTATCAATCATTCCCACTCCTTAGTAGTCATGATGAGTGTTTCTGTTCTACTTAATAGAAAAAACAGTATCATATGTGAAATGCATTTTCCCAATGCGATTTTTCATATAAATACGTAATAAAAAATATATTGGCGTTTTGCTTTGCGTTTTAATTGGATCTGACATTTTATAATTACTTTTACTTATTGTTTAAAGACAATAAATTTATATGTATAAGATATTTCTAGAACGGGCACTTTTTAAATTTCGCGGATAATTTAAGTTGGTAGTTCCGGCAATAAAGGATATATTTGTCTGCATTACGTTAAGAAATTGGCGTATATGTTATTTATTGCCGGAAATACCAATTTAAATCATCCGCGAATTTTAAAAAAAGCGCCCGCTGTAGATATTTCTTAGGGTGTGTTTACAGTGAAGCTGCGATGATCGATGAGAGCAGTGCGGTAGAAAAACGGGCCAATCAATGAAGCGCTATTCATTGATTAGCCCGTTTTGCTACCGCACTGCTCTCATCGATCATCGCAGCTTCACTATAAACACACCCTTAGGAATAAAAAAAGCTTTCTTTTTTTTTTAATTGTCCGTCAGGCGAAGAAGCAATTTGGCAACCGTGGTTAAACAAGAGGCCGATAAAAATAAAAAAGAAACAGGAAGAAACTATTTTGAAACTTTACATTTCTAGGTAACTATTTTAGAAAGTTTTTTTTTTTTCGTTTATAGAATACTCTACCAACAATCGACTCTGTAAAAAACATGCTGTATATAAGTTTTCAAATAATGTTGGGTAAATATATTTGACAGATATATTACAAATACCATAAGAGATTGTTTTAAATCACAACATAATCTCAAAAATTCTCAATTCAATATGAAATTATCATATCACTAAATAAATAAACGCAGGTGTCTGATGTTTCATGGATTAGCAGCTTGTGTAGGTAATTAAAAAAAAGATAAACCATGTAAAATGATACTAAAATATGCGCAAATTATCTTTCGCAATGATAATTAACAAATTTTAATATTCCTCAAAAAAAAGCTTGGATGAACAAGCGAACCCAGTATGAAGTGTTCTACTTAATTTTCTAACCTAACCTCAATATGTTAGGAGAATATGAAACAATTTCTGAGACAAATGCCAAAAAACTGAGAGCTAAAAAAATTGTGTTTATTGCAACAATATGCTTGTAAGTATTTGCAATCTCATTTTTACTAAATAGTTCCTTGCTTCTACATTTTAGGATAGTATTATTTTTGTTAGTCGTAATTGTACTATACGTGGTAATACCTATAGCGTTTATGCTCTCTTTTACCATCCAAGAAAATTTGATGTTTACTAGATGTAGGTTGATTTGAAGTATTCAAATAGTATTTCATTTAACATATTTCTTTTTGAAGTTGGACTTCCACGGGATAAGGAATATTTTGATGTAGAATTGGTGGGTTTACAAAACTATTATATCAATGTAACTGATGTTGATACAAATAAGTCATTAAGTCTAGGAGTTTGGCATTTATTGCCATGGGATATTGTGGAAAGATATAAGAACAATTCAAAAAGTGTTAGTTTTGTCGAAACACTTACCAATACCACTTATGGCGTCGTATTACATTTCCATGGAACAGGCGAAACAAGACAGGATGGTTTTACGATGTTTATTCTTTTGAGATTATTTTTTCATGTGATAGCATTCGATTATAGAGGTAAATGAATATTCAAAATCTTTTGATTATCAATTTATTATTACAATGCAGGTTATGGCGACTCTTCTGATGGTTTAATGACTGAAACGGCTGTAGCTGAAGATTGTAAACAAGTATATAGATGGTTACGATCAAAGACAAATGGCAATATTTATATTTGGGGTCGTTCACTTGGGGCTAGTTTAGGTTTACGGACTGCTGCTGAATTGAGTCAAGAGAATATCGTTCCAACAGGAGTCATTGTGGAATCGGGCTTCACAACGATGAGGGAAGAAATTCCTGTACATCCATTTGGGCAGGTAACTTGATCTAACGCAGCAGATGTTAATACTTCATGCAATTTCGACGTTTTATTTTAGGTATATAAATGGTTGCCATGGTTAGATGCTACAATTTTAGATCCATTAGAGAAGAATGGATTTTATTTCAACAATTCTCAGCATATAGTCGAAATTCCTTGCCCGGTGATGATATTTCATGCAGAAGATGATTCCGTTATACCAGTTAGGTTAGGACAAAAGGTAGGTGTAGTGTTGCCAAATGCACATGTAAAATCTGTCGATTTTTTAAAATAAAATTGCCTTTAAAAAAAGTGCACAAAGTAGGTAATGCAGTTAACTACCTTAACACATATTTGACAGTTTGCCACCCAATGTTGCCAATCTAGCTGTTAATGTAACTAGTGCCAAATTTGAGAATATTCTTATACCTAAATTATGGTATATATTTGACTATTTTTCATGAACATCTTCATGAAATAGAACCAAGCAAAACTGAAATATTTCATTTTGACAACCCAAAGTCGTCGTAAATTTGAATTTACGATGACATTTGCTTAATTTAATGAAAGTGTGCGTTCGATAGGAGAATTGTAAAACGAGTCTGTAGGTAACACTGCTGTTACTTTCAAGTAAGAATAATCTCAGAAAATTCCCTGTATTCCTGATTCTTTTCCAAATTCTAAAGAAAAACAACAAATAAAATTATTTCACAACATTCTAATTCTACAATTTCAGCTCAGTGAGATTGCGTTTAGTAGGAACAGAACCTTTGGTGAAGTAATCTACCACCAAATTCCAGCAGAGTATGGCTGTGATCATTTCGCACTGTACGAATATCCGAATCTACCCGAAGACATCTTGTAAGGGTACTCCTTATCAAACCAAAGTATGTTATTGAGAAAACAGTTGATACTATGCATCTTTTTTTTTTCAGAAGTTTTTTGGGTATTACTAACAGATCGAAAATTAAAAGAAATTGATGGTGAATACGTACAGAGTACTTAGTAGTAGAGAATTTGTGTATTTTTCTACGAAATTTAGTGATTTTTGACCTACTGAAATGATTATCAAAATAAAACGTATACGTCTAATACGGATACATTCTGTAGGATATCTTTATAGGAAGAGATTCTTTTATTTGCATTTATATTTGTATAAATGTTTTATTGATTTTTCCCAATATACATGTTTGTAATAAATTCTTGTGTCTTTGTTCTTATAAAAAAATAAATTATGTTAATTCGGAGAAACATATAAATTATTGAAATTACAAAATGCGTTTTTTGTAAGTTAAAATGGTATCATTTCAAATTGTGAATAAAGTTGTGTATTGGACTTCAATGCAGTGTTGCCAATCTAGCGGAACAAACTTTTAATTCAGCGGTTAATGGATTTATTATTAGAGTAACCAAAACTTGCGAACTCGCATAGGCGTCGGTATTACGGGTTAATATAAGAATACGAAAAATTCATAAATAAACTTACTTGCTAATTATTCAACAAATTAGAGGCATCAGGATGAACTACTGTAAACTTGCATCATTGCATATGTTTCCACAGTTACTTCTTTAAACCTTGTGCGTCGACAAGAAAAAATATTCTTATACATAGAAAACGACCTTCCACATCTAAGGAAGTTACATTTGCATGTAGAAACTGTTTTTCAAAATCACTTAAAAGTTCACTATTCTTACACTTATTATAAACGGCCTCTAAAGTATTAAAATCGGGATTTTTCCTTAAAACATGTGCCAACTTTTGACTAGCGCATAATCCTGGCGTATCATTTAATGTGTAATTTATTTTTACCCTCTCCACTATGTCTAATGATTCCTGCAATGACAATTCAGTACATTGTAGTTTTCTGATGGCATCTAGTAATACTGTATAATTGGTACATATTGTTGTTAAATCTTCTAAAAGTTGAGGAATTTGAATCCCCTCTGACTTTCTAATTGCTTTGGATTCATTCCGATTAAATCGCATTATAACTGATTGAATTTGTTGAAAATGGATCAAATAGTAAGAAGCTGCTGTTAGCCAAGTACCCCATCGCGTTAAAATTGGTTCAGGAGGTTCTGGAATACCTGATCAAAATTTACGAAATTTTTTTAAACGTTTAAGAGATTTACGAAACACTGCTTTAGTACTTCCAATCATCCGATCAACGTTTCCGTAACGTTGTCGAACAACTTCACCAACTAAATGCAAAGCATGCAGCACGCAGTTTATATGTATTAAGTTAGGAAATATATGTTTTAAGGATTCCCCAACACTTAACATCGTTGCTGCACTATCTGTCACAATCATCACAACTTGATCTTGGGCAATTTTAAATTTTTTCAACGCGTTCATTATCACTTTTTGAATATTTTCCGCGGTACATTGTTGAACACGTTTGCAAGCTAACAAATATCGAGATGCTGTGTTCTCGCTAGATAAAACGCGAGCTATTACATTCACAATACTGTTTTTCTTTATATCGGTCGTCTCATCCACGGTAATCCATATTTTTTGGAACACAAATCACGTTTACACACATTTTCTAGCATCTCTTTCATTCGCGGCAAATGATTCTGTAATTGTGTTTGTGAGGGTAATGGGTACTTTGGAACGTATTGTCGCCAAAACGTTTTAAAAGCTGCTATTCTCACCAACGACAACGGAAGATTACAAGAGGTAAACATAGTTAATAGATGTATGAGGAATAGTGTATAAGGTATTTCAGTTCTTGCATTTCTCATATGCTTAATACCATTGACATGCCTCTGGTAATCAGTTCTGTCCAATGCAGCCAAACGAACATTGCATATTAAGCAAAAAGCTGCACTACCGTCATATTTTAAATGGGGAAAAAGTGACTTATGTACATTAGTAGCAAATCTATTACGAGGCATTGTTTTCTTAGGTATGTAAATATTAGTCCTATATGAAACGATACACTAATTATGTACTTGGTATAATACTACAACACACAAAAAACACCAGCTATATTTTCAAAAGCGACACGTAAGTACATAACCTTGACCGTTCGACTAATCTCTGCAACAGCTCAACCGGTACTAAAACGAAATCTCTCTCAGCGCGGTTTCAACATGATTTATATTCAAGGTCGACACTACATGCCTACTTCTCTACCGGTTTAGTTTATTTATGAATTTTTCGTATTCTTATATTAACCCGTAATACCGACGCCTACGCGAGTTCGCAAGTTTAGATTACTCTATTTATTATATTTTATGAGCTTGACATTTTACGAGGATGGTATGAAAAATACCAGTGTTAAGGAAGACAACGCAATTGTTTTGCATTTAGTAAATTTATTTATCGATATAATCTCCTATACACTTAGTCTAGCGATGTACTAACCTTTTTTTTTTACCATCCAAGTAATAGGATTTGTCGCACTCTACAAAATAGGCCTCTGTTTCGACAATGACCTTTTCACTTGCTATGAACCCCTTTCCGCCAAGCCATTTTTTCAAGTTTGGTAAAAAACTGAAGTCACAGGGCGCCAAATCTGACATTTACCAGACTTGGCCCTCTGTGGTGGATGGTACCGTAACTGGACTAGTTTTGCTGTCGCAATTGCCGATGAGTGGGATGGGGCATTATCATGATGGTAGAGAATCTCACCGCTAGGTGAGACAATTCTCCTTAGTTCAGCGTCGAATCGATCTCGTTATTCTCCTTTTCTTCTCCAAATAATTAATTAAGATTCCAAAAAGTTCCCAAAAATCGTCGCCATAACTTTTCCGGCTGATTGAATCGTCTTCGTCTTCTTTGGTGCACGTTCGCCTGGAACAACCCATTTTGCCGACTAACCTTGGGTTTCTGGCGTGTAGCGATGTATCTAGGTCTCATTTACATTTACATAACGCCTCAGAAACTCACCCGTATTGCGCTTAGATATGTCCAAACATTGCTTTCAAGTTATCAATCGTTGGCAGAGGAAGCACCCATCTCGCCGATAGCTTTCTCGCGAAGAATGTTTTGCACACATTCAATTCAGATGTTTACCATATTAGCAATCCCTCTAACCTTTACCCGGTGGTTTACTAACACGATATCATGAATTTTATTGATTTTATCGTCCGTAGTCACCTCAAATCTGACCGCTCCTTGTCAACGACGGATACTCGGCCATGCCTAAATTCATTAAACCAGTATGTGATGGTAATCATCGTAGGTGCATGATCCTTATAAACTGCATCCAACTTTTCTTTGATTTTTGCACACGTTTTTCCATCCAAAAAAAAGAAATAGAATAACTGACCGGTCTTGTTCTTTTTCCATGATTCTACATATACATAACTTGTTCACTTTCTACAGCTCTCAATCCAACAGTACTTGGTGAATCTCTTCGAAATTTTGACAGACGTAGACTGAAGAATAGCACTAACGGTCGGTAATGCAGATTTTAATGCAAAGTGCCATCTGTCCCTAAACACGGGTACTTCTCACACCATCCTCGTACGTCAGTATTGTATTTCAACACTTATTGTTAACTTAGATTGCAACAAGGGATAAACTGTCGTATAAGGAATTGGTTTACGCGTTGGGAAATGTTGTCATATGATATTATTGTGTATCGCTATATTGTGTAGACTTTACTAGGGTCCAAGGTTGGTGGCAAGAAGGTCCCTAGATTAGTATTACTTTTAGTTTACATTTACTTTTGCGAATTTACAGTACTTGGCATCAAATTAATGACCGTCATTCGTTGTGTTTAGAATTGAATGTAATAATGATGTCATAGGGTGAGTAATTTTATAATGGCTGCTCTAATCTCTCTCCAAGATTACTGTTTTAAACCAAATTGGGTTCAACACCAAAAATAAGAAAAAAAATATAGGTTTGTAATGAGCCATTACTATTAACTAATGAGTTTTCTTAAATGAATTTGTAACGCGCGATGTAAAAATTATAAAGTGGTTTTAGAGATGAAAGCATTGTAATGTAATTTTATACGAAAAAGCAATACATTGACAGAGTTGAACAAAATGTAATAAATATTAATTTAAGTGAAATTTAGGTTTTTGTGTATATAACATTACAGCAAAAAAAAACATTAAACTTTTTAGTAGTTCTCTTAACCACAAAATAGTTTTTAGGGGATAAACGAATGTTTAGTGGGTTTCGGATTTTAGGGTTGGTGACTCTGCCTCAGTGGGACACTGAAACACATTTTGAAAAACAAATTGGGTATAAGAAACACAATTAAAACAAAATTTCAATTAGTTGACGGTGATTTTTATTCTACAAACAAGTCATTTTATTACCACATAAATTATTATGTACAACCTTTCAATCACACTGCTTAAATAAAAATATTCATTTATATACGTATTGTTACATGCACGTATACATACGCATCTATATATCTTTCGTATTATATCTCTATAGAATATGTCAATTATCACCCCGTTGGTCTGTAGAAAAGTTTTTAAAATTATTATTTTTTTATCATTAAGAAAATTAGAAGAAACTTCATAGCATAGTATCTGTATACTTAAATAAGTAACTAAGGTTCTAAGAGAAATTAAACATTTTGCTGTTGTTGTTTACATATTATAATTGTGATAGAATTTCTACTCAAAAATGGAAAGGTAAAGTAGAAATCATACTTGTAGGTATAATGCATATTTGTTTATATAAAATATAATAATTAATAATCTAAGTTAGTAGAGGTTATCTTTTAAAATAGACAGCGACATCTTTGATTTTCATAGCCGTTTTATTAAGCCTGTTTTACTCGCCGCGATTTATTAATTATTAACAAGTTGATTTTCGGGGTATTTTAAACAAAAAAATGGGTACGATTTTTTAACAATTTATCGTAGGGAAAAACTGAATTAGAGCAGTTATTTTTGCCACGATTTGTCACTAACTTTGCTCGTTTAATACCAACCTAGCAACAGAAAAGTACCTACGAATTTTGTTTAGCGTTTCTAAAGTAAAGCGAGAATAAATTTCGAAAATTTACGACGATTATGACGTAGAGGATTATTTGAATTACATAACCGAAACGGAAGCAACCTAAGCTAATCTGTGCAAATATCAAAACTGCCAAAACATTTGACAATGGCAGATTGCCAATCTATTTTTATAAGCAGCTGAAAATTTTCCCTTTTTCCCCCTTCCAAAAAAATAAATTAACGGGGAAAAAAATATTTCTACCGATTTCTTGGTAAAGAACTTGTTCAATTAAATGAACAGCGTGTAAAATAGGCTTTACGAAATTAGGATACGTTATCAAAATTAATAAAATAAAGATTTTCAAGGTTAGTAAAAATTGAAGACCTTCGCAGTGGTAGGAATCACACATTAAGTTCCAACATAAAATCTTTTTTAGTTGTAGTTACGTCAATTTTAAAATGTTACCTCATTTTATTCATGTATCTATGATACCAAATCAGTGTTGCCAATAGAAGTTTATAAGAGTATTCTTAGTACGGATTTTAGTAAAAATCTTGATCAAACGGTAGGTATTCTAGAGACGTCTTTTAACTTGAAAGAAAATGAAAAATCCATAATCCAGATTATCAAAGTATATATTTTCTTGTCTAGTAACGCACGCTACAAAATTTGAATAAAGTTGAAAGTTATGAAGCTTTATAATTTATAATACTTAAAAGTTGTCAGAGATATACCTAAAACAATTACTGAAATTTGTCATAAAATATATTATTGTAGTATTTTACCTTTTGTATCATAAATGTTTGAGTTTGCATCATTAATAACAAAGGGCATATTTCATTTTTAAGGGTTTTTTAAAGCAAATTTTTTACTAAAAAATAATC
>JAROYC020000030.1:719897-749479 GCA_029619255.2 Dynastes hyllus
ATTTCAGGGTCTAATGAACCCTTTTTTGTGTGTTCCTGTCAGTCGAAACGAATAATGAATGATTTCTGAACCATAATCAATGATCGATTAGTCGGTATAATCGATTTTCTCGTTATATCATTCATAATCCATTTATAATTACAGAATGTTAATCATAACCAGACACCGACAATTTTGAAAAATTCATCTTAAATCTGAACGCACCCCTGGAATTATCGATTTATGATTAGTTAGTTACTTATTTTAGTTTTTTCCACGTGCAATATCAAAACATATAATATTTTGTTTTAATCAGTTATTGAATTTTAAGAAAACAATAAAAATCTTTATTTTATTGTTAACAATAGTGTGAGTGTTTCTTATTACTCGTTGCATAAAGGTTTAACATGTTTAAAGGGGAAGTTGCTGTCAAAAAAGGAAATTTAGTTTCTAATACTTGGCAACACTGACAGCACGTGTTAAAAACATTTTGAGCTATAGATTTGTTAATTGGTTCTTTTTACTACATATATTATATCAAAGTTGTAAATACTTACAAAATAATGTATTTATACGTAAATAAGAACACATATCAAGAAATCAAGATACAGTAAGAATACTTTTGTAAAAAATGGCGAATTATGAATATTTTAAATATTAGAAAAACTGGAGTTAAAATGTGTATGTGAGTTCTACAATTGTCATTAATTCTTAAAAAAAATAACTTTTTGAGTGTATTTTTGTAGTATAACTTTTTGCTTTTACTTAATGTTACTAATTAATTACTGGCATTATTTATATTTATTCTAACCTAAAAGGAACTATCTTCACATTTGACAACTTTTAAATATTTCGCAGCATTTATGGTATTTTATTATGCTACTATACAGCAGAAAACATAATTAATGCACTTTTATCATTATTTAATTAAGTGTGGAAATTCCTAATGCAATTGACAATTTTAAAACATCAATAGTAATAGTGACAAATATTCACAGAAATCACGGTTTAAAAAAAGATGTGACTACGAAGTGGAAGAAAGTGAATGAATTGACTACCATTTTTATGAAATTTGTTTTTTATTCAAACATTTCTTTAAATTTTTAGCAGCACTCTCTTGTTTAGTAATTTTCCTTAGATAGGTTTTTTAGCAATCAAAGATTCTTACACTCAATTCAAACACCCTATTCAGTGACACCTAAAGATTTGACACAGAACTATTAACATCAATAACAGTGACAATCCTAAATGTAACAGTAGAATCTTTCAAGAAAAAAAAAGCATTTTTTATATTGATACAATACAATCGTTTTATTTCTTAAATCTTCTAAAAGTACAGGCGAGTTTTCGAAAAAAAAAAGGTAAATTTATTTTACATATACATACTATATCTATTCTGCATTTTATATACATTTCATGTGGTTGCTTCATCAAATTTCATCACAAATATATTATGTACACCGAAATAGCAGGTAACAACTATATAAGAATCAACAAGAATCTTGCGTTTTTTAAACTGTTGGGAGCCTGAAAAACACTGCCTTAATTTCCTAAAAGAAATTGACGAAACATATTTCTACCATTCTTTCACAAAGATAGATAGATACACTACATAACTGTCTTCAAGTGATAGTGGTGGTGGAGGGTACAATTTTATTTTATTATATCTTTCTGCGACTTCGGGGCTAAACGGAGATTTGTGGGGTCTCGAAAACCAGCGTCAAATTGCTCGCACAGCGACCAAACTTGACGAGAGACTTCTTTTTTTCTTGTTTCTGTTTTACTTTTATTTTGTAATCTGTAGAGGTAGTAGCCTGCACACAACACAACAATCAAAAATAAATTTATACCACTTTTACCATATTTTAAACGATAACACAAAATTGGTTAGACCACAGTACCTTGCTCTCTCTCTAATAAAATTAAAAAATGGAAGAGAAAATCGTTATTCTAAATCCATCCTCTTACAATTTTCTATTACATTTACATACATATGTATATACTATATAAAACATAATGTATACATGATACGTACATTTATTTTTTTTTTATTAAAAAATTCGTGTGTATAGAAGTATTACAGTTTCTAATTTTATTTGAATTATTTCGAGTAGTAAAATTTGACATTTCCAGAAGCCTGTCTTCTGTTGTTGTTACGTGTGCGCTTTATTTGTTCGTATGTGAAATGTTAATTATACAAGAATAATATTCTTACTTTAGTATACATACTAAAGTCCCAAAATTAATACATTCTGTGCTAAAAGTTGGTGTAATTTTTTTTATACGTTTAATGATATTTTCAACTGTCACATATTACGTCACAGGTACGCCATTTTATTTGTCTAAATTTGGTACCTTACCAATCTAGGGACTTTAATATGTAACTAAATCTAAAGCACCACCTAACGACGAAACTCTGTACTACTAGCTGTCAAAAACTCACTTTTGACTGCTTTTTTGAGGTTAGCTTGTAAATATACAATGCATATATAATTCTCCACTATTTTGCTTTTGTTAAATATATGGTGAATTGATTGCGTCATCTACAATATTAAATCGAGTTACTCTGTGTGTACCTTGTTCATTCGATAGCTCATTTTCTAGCATAAATTGATAAAATTGCGTTTTGAATTTTGGTAATTTTAAGTTTGAAAAAGTAAAAAGAAGGACTATATTAGCTTACTGATCTGTATTTTGTCTAATCATCATATCATCACTCGGTCTTGTTTTTTATATGTTGCAATATCTGTGTGGCATAAGGAAATTAATGTAATTCACTGTTTGTTTCAGTTTCTATTAAAGTTTGAGCCAGTTATCGTATTTTTTCCTTTTTAAATCAGGTTACTGCATATTTTTCATTTAATTTCCTTTTTTTTTCAAAGTTCAATAACCACAAACTATAACACAAATGTCAGATTTATAATACAAACAATTTAATAAAATCTTGAACATTTCTAACGAACTAAATTATATTGTTTTTGGTATATTTAACAATTTACCTTTGTCAAAGTATATTACTAGTAAATATTCTTAAATTTCGTGGATGATTTAAGTTGGTAGTTTCGGGAATAGTGGATATTTCCATTAATTTCCTTAATGTATGCGAATATGATCTGTTTACTGGGGACCAGATTTTTTATTATTAAAAAATCAATTTGGACAATTTCTTATCGCAAAATAACGATTTTTTTCAAATATTCTTGATTATTTATGTGTATATAGCATTATCAAAATATAGGTTTGCCAATGTAATCATATAGTTTGTTTCATAGGTAATATATTATAGTTACCTTATTTATTGTTTGTTGCTTGTCAATTTAGATTTATTCTTTGCTATGTTATTGTACCAATACAACAAAAGTGCATTTACTTATATTTTTTAATACATAACGTTTTCTATTTCTAATATCACATTAATAATGCTTATGTGTTGCCAACCTATTATTTGAAATAACCCTCGCATTAGACATCTGTCAACGTCTATTGTTATTTGTAATGGTCAGTTGCACCAACATAAGTTAGAATTTAATCTCGAATTAATTTAAAATGACATGTACAATCTGACATTCTTTCTACTTAATTGTCACGTTCCACTTGTCATTTTAACTTCATTCTAGATTATATTTTAATTCGTATCGATGCAACTAATCATTAACGTATTTCCATTTCTACAGGTAATATAAGCTATTTTAATATTATTTTTTAAGTTGCAAGTGTGTAAGATCAGTTAGTTCGAATTTTTGAAGAAAAAAACAAGTTTTTTTAAATTAATCTGTATTCGAAATTAATAAAAAAAAAATAAGGCTTATTTTGACTTGTTTTATAGGATTTCATTCTAAACTTATGAACGGGAGTAATTTGAATACGTACGCGATCAACGTCGTCAAGGTCAACTATTCAAGGTTGGCAACATATTTGTTAGGTTAGTGAATTTTATTTTTATTTATGCGTTTTCTGCACAGACAACTGTCAAACGGCGTATTATTAGGTTTGTTTCTGCAACCGATTTGTGATAGTTTGATCAGAGGTTAATTTGGATTAATCTACGCATGCGCAAACTAAAACTGATTTAACAGTTTAACTGCACGAACGCTTTCTTTACAAAAAAACAGAAATAAACGTGAAATGTTTAGACAGAATTACAAATTTATTACAACCTTAAAGGAACTGTTAATACATAACAAAACCACTGATATGAATAAAACACGCGTGAAGTGTGAACATATACAAAAAAACCTATAATACAACTTTTCACTTCACAATATAACAATGCGCATGGGTCTGATGGATCACTGGACGATAATCTTCAAATTGGAGCAACTATCAGCAAACGGTTAGAAATTAATTTGGAGATCTGCACGATCGCCAAATTCCGTCAAACTAGTAGTCAGAGTTTGGCGTTTTAACGGCACGAACATTATTTTGGTAATGCGCATGCTCTAACGATTTCAAACGAGTTTAAATCGCTGCAGAAACAAACCTATTGTCATCCTATCGTTTTTTTAAATTTAATTTTTGGTTTTATTACCCAAGTTAGTCGAATATTTCGTGGACAAATATTTACTTTTCATTAAAATAACACCGTTTATGGTGCAAGATGTATTTGTTGTTGTTTTGAAATCAAAATCTAATGTCAAAATAAATACAAGGTATCAATTGCTCAGGTCCACCAACTTAGAATTTCATTCTGTCATCTCGGAAAGTTGAGCTTGTATTGTTTTATATCTCGTTTCATTTGAAGGTGGATGAAATAAATTAGGATTTGTTATTTGTAATACATTAAGGAACAATTTTACTTACGCTTTAGACATATACTTTCCTTTTACTTACTATTTTAAAGATAATTCTCCATCATTCACTTCGTATCACTTACAAGTTATTGTAGAGAATGTAAAAATTTCAAAACCGGATACTTTTTTTTTAACAATTCATTTAATTAATAATCTATATACTATAATACAAAGTAAATATTACAATTAAAATCACCAAAGAAAAAAACAATTTTAATTATATGTACAAATTAAAAATATATATATATGTTATTTATATATAATCTATTTAAATATGCACAAAATTTATATTTTTGTATTCCTGCAATATGTACAATGACGAACCTCACGATTCAAATGTCTTTCACAGCTCTCCCTCTCACTCATACGCATTTAAGGGCAACAAATAAGGCACACACTTAATATTAACTCGTTATTTAACTAATTCATTAATAAGATCCACCATTTTATTTTCAACTACTTCTCTTTCCATACACACGAATTTTACACGCTCGTTTTACATGCATACTTTTGTGTGTCTCTTCCTTGCGTTTTAAAAATATATAAATAAATTCAACTTATTACATCTTACATAGCTAGGCAATATAATCTATAATAATTACAATAATATTACAGTTTTGTTAGTCCATCACCACAGTTAAGCTAATAAAAAAAGAACGATAAAATTACGGCCTTCTTTTAGTTTGAGTTTTATTCTTCTTTCTTGGTTCATTACTTTATAGAAGGCCGCTATGTATCGAGATATTATCCGTTATAATACCTATAAAATCTTTAATTATTTTATATAACGATCTCAGGTGCAGTGCATTTATTAATTTTTTTTGTAGCATTTAATTAAATTTGTTTAAAAATCTTATTTATCCACCATTTTACTTTTAAATAACTTTAGAACTTAAGAAACTTTCTCACATCGTGACTGACTTTCCCCCCACCTCCAACCGAATAAAAGGAAGGGGAAATCTACACTACCCTACATGCTACGTTACTAGGATGCCCTTGAATCCCTCCAGAGCATTTCTGGAATGTTTTTAGCTTGCTTTACTCGAAAACGCTGGTATACAAAAAAAAAAGGTAAATAGAAGACAAAAGATGACACGAAAGAAAATGTGGATAAAATAGGAGATGAAATACAGAAGAAGGGTGTGTAAGATTAAAAAAAAATGAGCGCAAGGTTCCGTGGCCCAGCACACTACGCCAGAGAGCCGCTAGCTTTATCGCATTTTCAAAAATCGCTTTTTTTTTACAAAAATAAATCGTGTGGCACGAAAACTAACGACTCCGGCCTGCTTTGTACTTCAATTGAAAGGCATTGTCAAAACGTCATCAGCATCATCGTCAGTGTATCGTGTTTAATCGTCTTTTGTTTTATTTTCTGTTGTTTTTTTTTATTTTGTTAATCAACAGCTAAGAGATTTCCAAAAATAACTTATTTACACATGTAGTTTAAGCCTGTATTGCACACAGATATGGTAACAATTGTTGAAGGCTGGTGGCCGTTATTTCCGCTTCGCGTGCAGCATCTCCATCAGTAGCGTTTGCGTGGGGGCGCTGCCGTTCGTCTTTGGTACGGTGTTCCCCCCTCCCCAAACTTGTTTTTGGGGCGTAGCTGGAGCATCTTGTTGAATTTATCCTGTAAAAGCGAAAGAAGTTATGTAGAATGTAACTAGATCGAGCAAACGCTGAAAATAACAATAATAAAAGTAATAATAATAATAATAGTAATAATAATAATTAACGCTGGCCACGAGCGGTACCGCGCATCGGCGTAGAATCAGTTCGGACCGAGAGGAACGGTAGTATTACTTCGTCTGCGGGCAACGGACATTTTCGCTGCCGGTCATTTGCGCAATTGTTTATCTGCAAAAACATTATGATTTCGTCAGCAAAACGACCCGCGGTCGGACAAACTTCAAAAATTTATTGCAGAAATTAGACTTAATATATGAAGGTGTAAAATTAAATGTGTAATCTGTAAAATCCGTTAATGTGTTGGTCAGACACATTGTCTACGACACGTAAATAGTAAAAGCATGTCTAAAAAGAAATTGCGCACGAGACAATGAAAAATTTATTTTTAATTTATGCGTTACGTTTATCGCATGTAATATACCGTTTAATTTACTAGAAAAGGGAATCATTTTCTTTTTGGAATAACTATTCGGAGTGCAAATTACCAAGTCGAACATCGTTACGAAAAATTTGCCATCTGCGCGCGAACATATTGAAAAAAAAATAAAATCGGAGTTGAAAGATCAAAAATTGTGGTTATGTTCGACGAAAAAAACAAAATCGGAAGAAACATTCTGTTCTTAATGAAATAAATTGGAACCTCATCAATGGCACCTTCAATTCTATTGTCTCCAAACGAATACAACAGTGTAGGGAAAATTTCAAAGTTAGTGTTAAATACATTGGACAAGTTTGAACTTTCAACAAACCAACTCTTGATGTTAGTGAGTGATGGTGTTGCAAACATGCTTTTTGTAGGCCCGGGCTCTTAAAAAAACATTCTACTAATTTGTTACAAAAGTGAAAATTCATGCTCTCAATCTTTGGCGGATAGTATCAGAAAATGTTATCCCGCGAGACGCTGTAATACCATACCAAAAACATATTTGTCAAATCCCAAACATTCGCGAATTTTACAGACTGTACCCTCGTATACCAGACCACCCGAACCTATTTAACTCGTTGGGGGAAAAGGTTGCAGGGCCCCTTTTATTATCATAAATATTTTGACAATATTAAGAACGTGGTTTTACAATTCGATACAAAAACTGCCGCTATCCAGAAAAGCCAGTCAAATTTCAAGATAGTCAGGTTAAAATGGATTTAAAAATCATTCACGACAATTACTTCGGGGTAGCAGATGCAATAGAAAAATTACAAAATCCTGCGGTGCCTTAGAAGAATCTCTACAAATAGTCAACATGTTCACCCCAGCTATTTCGATTGAAACCAAAAAAAAGTTTCTGTTCTAGAAAAATTTGAAAGTTTTTTAGAAGAATTCTGATTTTTGGCCCTTAAAAACACATTTGTGAAGGTGCGTCAAAAATCGTGTTATTTGAAAGATTATTTTACTTACGCAAATATTACGTCACTTCGTTCTCTGCATATAAACGCATTTTTTCCTCATGCTGTACTAGTTTTGCCGAAACAACAGTTGAAACATATCTAATGTTGGCAGATATTTAACAGACATTATTCACTTTGTGATTTCACGGAGGACTCTTAAAATGGTAAGTGTTTGAACACGTGTTATTTAATTTTTATTTAAAAGATGAGCGAAATTATTTGCGGCAGCAAATATCTCTATTAGCAGAATAACTCTAGTGGAACGCGAGGCCTGGTCGACTCTACTACTGCGCGGTACCGCTCGTGGTCAGCTTTAATAATAATAATACAATAAAATGATTTAAGTCCGGATCTGGCGCGTGTATTACGTTAAAATCAATCGATTATCAATTAATCAGAAATAAAATATATAGAGGTTGTTAAATTACCAAAGATGTAGTGATTTTTCCGCTGATCACAATGGTGTTAAGAAAAAAACAATTGCATATCGCATCTCAACGCTAATTTGAATTGTTTATACTTTTAGAATTGAACACCCTGTATATTTTTCAATTATTTAATAGAAAATGAAACTCCGCGCAAAAAAGCGTGTTATTTAACAAAATACTGAAATACGAAAGTCATTTGAGGACGTATTAGAAAAATCTAAAAGATGCAAAACCAAGGAACCGCGAGAGACAACGTCAGAGCTAACTTATGCGGCACAGATGAAACTTAGAGAAGCAGGTCAACATGATGCTGCAAAAATTATTAGGGAAGCTTCACACACTACACCAACACGAGCTTCAAAAATAAGAAGTGCTTGGATACAATCAGATAATAAACCAATTCCTGGTGAAGGCTTATCTTTATTAATTGAAGTCCAGTTAAGTAAAAGGCAATACAATTTAATAAGATTGCAAGTTAAACAAAAAAATGCTAACGATTACCCGACCTAGAAGAACATCAGAAGGGCGAAAGAAAATTGTTACCCTTAAAGTGAGTTCATTCATATTTCCGATAGTCTCGTAGGAGTCAAGTTACAGCCCCTGCTAGATATAACTGCTAAAAGAATTGTGCAGTTTCAACAAGCAGTATTTGAGAGCATGTCAAAGGACGTACAAATCTTGACGTTAATATCGAAATGGGGTTACAACGGTAGTACCGATCATAGTCAGTACAAACAGAAAATTACGACATGTTTATAACTTCATTTGTGCCCATACAACTGAATCATGTAAATGAGCAAGAACAAAAAAAATATTTTGGGAGAATACACGACCATCGTCTGTTCGTTACTGTCGACCAACACGTATTTGATCGCAGAAAGAAACATCTGCACTTGCAAAGGTAGAAGTAGAACAAAGTGAGGCACAAATATAACAGTTAACGCCGTCATATATAGAAATGTACCGTCAAGATATTACAATACATCACCAATTGGTTTTAATCATGATTGATGGTAAGATATGCAATGCTCTCTCCGAAACTAAATCAGCTCAGACATGTTATATTTGCAAAGCTACGCCTAAAGAAATGAATAAGCTTGACAAATTAGTTGACCAAACAATTGATCCAGCGATGTATAGATTTGGGTTGTCAACATTACATGCTTGGATCAGGTTCTTCGAGTGCTTATTACATATTTCTTATAGGCTTACTTTTAAAATATGGCAAGTACGAGGTGAGAATAAAATCCAAATGGATGCACGTAAAAAATTAATTCAAAATCGCTTTCGGGAAGAAATGGGATTACTCGTAGACCAAGTGGAAGTGACACAACTAAGGATGGGAATACAGCACGACGATTCTTTCGCGAGCCAGAGAAATCTGCAAATACAACGGGACTTAATGTTGCAATTATTCAACGGTTTTCCATCATCTTAGCGATTTCGTCGGGGTACAAAATCAATAAACAAAAATTTGAAGAATACACCAAAAATTCTGCTCGGTTATTTGTTCAAGAATATAACTGGTTCTACATGCTCGCTTCCGTGCATAAGATTTTAATTCATGGGGCACACGTTATTGATTCTGCTTTACTACCAATAGGCCAGTTGTCTAAAGACTCAAGAATGTCGAAATAAGGATGTATCGACGAACACATCCCTGAAAAATAAGTCGTGTGAGCACAAATGAAGATCTGCTGCCTTGTTTACTTGTGTCTTCAGATCCATATATTACCGGCCTTCGCGATTTGCCAAAAAAACCTATATCTGCACTTCCTACAGAAGTTTTAGAATTGCTAGAAGCCCCTTGTATAGAAACAAATCTCCCCCCAACCGGTTTACTTTGCCTCTTGAAAATAGCAGTTCAAGCTCGGAAATCGATGGCTCTGACGAAGAAATGTACAATTTTTAATATTATTTAATAAAATTTAGACTTAATTACCTTTACTTTGTTTTTCTATTTCTAATTAAAAAGCAAATAAGCCCTATTTACTTGAAAAATAATTTTGTCCACGTTTTCTAATTTCTGGCCCACTGTGGGGCGAGGTAATCTGCCATACGTAGGCGTTTCATCGGAGTAGCGGGCTGTGTGCAAAAATCGATTCTCGCTTTGTCAGCGTCCGTTTGTTTCTTTTTCGTTCAGTTTAGGAAACGCGAGCGTTCGTTGTGTTTTGTGTTACGTGTTATTCGTTATAAATATATAATTGTTCATTTAAAATGTGAACAAGGATGTGACTTTCCGAATTTGTTCTACGACGGTGCTAAAATAGTTTGTAAAGTGTGCGAGAAACAACTAATGTGGTGGGACAAGGCTGACTGTAACACGGATGCCACACACTGCTATTATTTTCGATTTGCTTGTCATGATGACAACCTGTAATTTGTCACTTCGTTTACTGGAAAAAGAACCGTTTCAGAACGTTTGGTATAAGTACAACCCCGAGTTGAAGTTGCCAACTACGAAAGCAGTACATAAATGTTTTATTTGTACGCGAAGACGTGGAAAGGAAAATCAAATCTACATTAATAAATCAGTTGCTTTGGTTATGTGTTGACGAGACAACAGGCTGTAAAAAAAATTCTATTCTAAATGTTACTAGACCCTCATAAACTGACATTTCCACTGTTACTAGCTAGCAAAAGGCTGGGAAAGTGTACTGGTGCAGCAATTGTGAGGGTGGTACTTAATACGTTAGAAAACTTTCAAGTCTCACCACGTCAAGTATTGATGTTTATGAACGTTGGTGCAGCGACAATGTGCCGTTCTCTTCTTGAACACGGTTGCAAGTGTTTACATGTTACGTGTAAAGTACATGCTTTACATCTTGTGGCAGAAACTATTCGACAATGTACATACACTGCTACACACTATACATGACGCAAAATATAATCGCGTTTTAGAAAAGTTCGAGAGTGTATTAAAGAATGTTTCCGATTTTATCACATTAAAACAAATTTGTGATGGTGCATCGACTAATCCATTAATTGAATTCAAGGAATATTTTAATCATGCGTGCTGTCAACTTTTTACGACTCTTATCCAGTGGGTGATAATTAAGGTTCGACAAACGAGTGCAAGGCCAAAGGCGTATCGCGCAAAAGTAAGTACGTGAGATACAGTATTATTAAAAAATATATATTCCTACCTTTTGCCTTACCGGGACAGTTGTATTTTGGGACATCATGACGTCAATAAAAGATAAGAATACATTATTTCTTAATAATACTGTATCTCACGTACCTACTTTTACGCGATACGCCTCTGACGTTGCACTCGTTTGTCGAACTTTAGTGATAATACTGATAATGGTGCTTCTACTTTTAATGTTCGGTAATACCGATGCAGCCCGCCAACCTACTTGATTACGCTGCTTAAGAGGGTGAGTGTTTCACAACTTTTCAGATATGATCATTCTTGATTGATTTTTGATTGATTCTGTTATTATTATTCGATTTATTACTTATATTTTGGTATTGTACTTAATGAAGAAAGCGCACGCCTATGCCGCGCAGAGACATTACTAAGGTTAAACAAACGCGTGCTACGGCAGAAGCGCCGAGAGGGGATTTAGGTCGATACGAAGCCAGTGGAAAGTTTAATAATTCGATAGGCGTGGAAGTGAACGGCCATTCGATAATTATCGGTTTATCGGTGTGCGTCTTTTAAAATATGAATCGTCGTAAGGGAGGTTTACCTTTAGCATCGCATATGAATAAATATATTAGCCGTCTCCTTGGGTTGGAATATACAGGTACTATCATTCAGTGCAAAATTTGCAATATACGGTTGATAGGTCGATACATTTCACTGTAGAAGACATATTAAAAGTAAACGTCATGTACTGAATTTAAACAACAATACTTCGTACTGGGAATTTCTGTATGATTGTATTCTTATGTTAAGTGTGTGCAACATCTCACAACACATAGTAGACAATGAACACTTTCGTCTTTTTTGGAATAAATATGTTCCCTCGTGGAAACTACCAACCAATAGACAATTGCGATACAATTTACCACATTTGCAGGGTACAGTAAAAAACTGTATAGTAGACGAGTTGAAAAATAAGAAAATTTGCGTAAGTGTGGATGAAACAACTGATGCACAGAAACACAGCGTGATTCATGTTGTAGCGCGTCCTTTAAAACGTAATGATCCAGCAGCTTCCTTGTTATTAACCAGTGAAAGGATTGAAAAAAGTGATGCTGAAATTAAAAGATTCGTTAAGAGAATTTTGTATCACAGGAGCCCAAGCCACAATGTAAGTTACTAATGGATCTGCAACAATACTGAAAATTGGTAAGATGTTGAAAAGATGCTTTCTGACTCTTCTTCACATAACATGTCTTATACACGCGTATCATCTCGTTGCAGAAACCATTCGAAAGAAGTATCCGATGGTGAATAATTTAATAGCATCTACCAAAAAAATGTTTGTGAAATTCAAAGCAATCCCCGTTTTCAAACAATTGTGTCCGAAACTTCCACTACCACCTCAGCCTGTAATAACTCGATGGCTCCAGGCAGTATTTTATTATCATAAATATTTCGCAAATGGGAAGGATGTGATTTTAAAATTTAAATTCGAGAGAGTCGGCAACTTTTTTCCAATTCGGACGTTCAATTACAAATAGATGAAACTTCCATAAACTATTCTGCAGTTACAAGCTATATCGCTGTCACTTATCTTTACGGGACTTATTAAATATCTTAGATAATTTACAAGCCACTCTAGAAAGCTTGACGGATCCTATAGGACTAGTCGCTCAAAAATTTCGTGCAGTTTTAAATAAAAATCCCGATTTACAAAAGGTTCGGTCTATTACTGAAAATAAAGAGTGCACAGAAGAGATAAAGGAATATCTGAATTACGCAAATCCTACTCCGCTAGATGTAGAACGATCATTTTCGAAATACACGAAAACGTTTTCAGACCAACGTCGAAGGCTAAGTGAATCGACAATGGAAGCGTTGCTTATGTTGCAGTTTTACACGGCTTACCGGGGCAGTAGTATTTTGTCGCAGTGGACACCAAGACGTCAATAAGATGTAAGAATATATTATTTTTTAATAATGCTGTATCTCACGTACCTACTTTTGCGCGACACGCCTCTGATGTTGCACTCGTTTGTCGAACCTTAGATATTATCTCGCTTTACTTATCTTATCACCTAGAGTGGTTAGGATTGGCCTAGTTATAATAGATTCAGGTATATTTCACATTGTACGAACGAAATTTTTTTTTAATAATTTATGGAAAATTGTTCACATTTAACTCGTACCTCCAGGATCACACTTGTTCGTCAGTCAGCGATATTGTTATGAATAGGAAACAGCTGATTGTTTACGCGTTGTTGCCATACCCGTTAAAAAATGTAAACATTTGATTTGATCGATTTCATCCCGGTTACGGGAACTTTTGGTGAAGACCCGTTAGTAGCAGTTAACTTAATTACGATGAAAACTCTAAAGATTGTTTAACATGAAAGCGATAGGACTTTTTTTTATCTGCCCTAATCTGGATACCCCGTCAAGGGTGTACTCGGGGGCCCCCTTTTAAACCTGAAAACCCCTCCTCACTGTTTCCTTTCGAATTTCCCTAAAATTGCGAAAAAAGAATAAAAATAATTTTGCAATCGAAATAAAAATATTAGTTGATATTAAAGCCCAAAAAAGCTGAACGTGCAAAATACGTACTGGGTTTAGCGCAGCTGAACTTTAAAAAATATAATGCCGACGTCGAACGGAAATCCTGCATTGTTGTGATGTCATTGGGTTCGGCCCAAAATGGGAACCCAGGGACCTAAACTCAAAAGGGTCAATTTCTGTCCGTTTGTAATTTTCGTCCGGCAGATTGTTATGCATACGCTGATGGATGTGGTCCAATACGAGCATGTCCGACCACGAATGTTGTAGTAGTTTCATTTGATCGTCTACCTGTAAACAAATAATTACAAAAAAAAGATAACATAAATACGATACTGACGAAGTATTTTTTCCGTGTAACACACGTTATCCGTCATAATAACAATAGTAAAATGATGTTTTACATTAGAAGTCTAAAGTAGGTCAAGTAAACGAAAATTCCGTACGACAAAAAAAATGTTTGAATAGAATAAATTAAGGCTTCCTGCTATTAATTTATTCAAGGATCTATAGCTTGACCTTTACCTATTGACAATCTACATACACATTGGGAAAATGTGAAATTAGCTATATCTATATATGACCCAGAGAGCGAGGGGGGGATTGAGGGAACCGATCGAAGTTTCGCATATTTATTTTCTTGTTGCTAGAAGCTTAGACGAAACTAATAAAAGGGTTCTAAAGACGAAAATAAAAACAGATTCTATGAAAAAACGAAAAGAAAAGAAATTCCTAAGATCGTCCCACATAATGCAGTCCACCTCGTAATAACCACATCGGTAACCGTTCTGGGCCGTCGACTGCAGCTAACCCCTCCGCTTATAGTGAATCACCTATTCGCGTTTACCGTTGTCGTACGTACGCTTTTTCGTATGACTAGACATTTTCTTTCCTTATGAGTTATGAGTAGAACCCGGTAACTGAAGAGCAATCGCAGCGGGGGTGTAACTGTGTTTAGGTGGGCGGGGAGGGCTGGTCGATTATGATACGACACGACAAATCATCATCACTCAGTTCGTTTTGCATTGGGTAGCGGTGGGCGTGTTAATTTTATTGATATAACAGTTATTAATTGAGTTTTAGTGAACATGTCGAAGGGGAAAAACAACCCCCTTTTAAGACATAGTAAATAAGTTTATTTCTGATTTCCATTTGTTTTCCGGTAGTAAGATATTTGAAAGTGTGCAAAAAACATTTGATGTCAAATAAGAAATGGAACTGTACAAGACACGTAAATTCCGCACAGCATAGAAAACGAAAATTGGGCGCCCCGATTTTTACACCCCAAAAAAAATTTGTGATGGTGTATCGAATAATCCATGGTAAGTACAAAATGTTTTTAAACATGAATGTATAACATCGGTAGATGTTGAACGCTCTTTTTCAAAATATAAACTCTTTTTTTCGCCACGGCAAACATCCCAAACCCGAGCCCTGTGGAAACACATCTAATGGTGTAAACTTTTTCCACTCTTACCCGTATAGGGGTTAATAGTGATAATGGTGTTTCCCTAGTTTTACTGTTCCGTACCCAAGGCTTTTTAAAAAGGGGTGGTGTTTCCTATTTTTTTAATATTATAATTATTATTAGTTCTTTTATTTTTTTTTATTTTTTCTATTGTTTTTTTTATACTAGGCAGGTACGGTTTGGCCCGGGTCCCCCGTTACCGGGCTCTAAAAATTTAGTATACACTTGGGTTTTGTTTTTATCCCCGTGTACATCCAGTATTCCAAGAAAAATGAGCCTTTCGGTGAGAAAAGTCAAACTCAAAATGGAACTCAAAACTTTCCGATTGTCACTTTTCGTCCAAGTGACAAATAGATTCAAGAAGGAGGAATACGGATATTTTCTAAATATTCACTTACTTAGCGTGCGTGTTTTACTAAACTGCGATTTGTAAAGAAAAAATAAATTTTTTTTCCTTAAAAAGGGGGCCAACCACCCGAAATTTAAAAAAAAAACGATTTTTTTTTTGCATTTTTTGAAAATGTGAACTTTGAAAAAATATTTTAACCCAAATCCAGGTCAAAAAATTTCCCAAAAAATTGGGGAATTTGGCGAATGTGGAGGCTGATCGGGCGGCCTAACTTCTGGTCACATTTACAACGCGGATGAGAGTGGGCTTTTTTGGAGGGTTGGTTAATAAATCTGAAGCATCGGTACCCGGAGAAAAATTAAGTAAAAAAAGGATAACTTTCATGCCATGTCAAACGCATCAGGAAGTCACAAAAATATCGTTATTTGTTTTGGGAAAATAAAAACCCCCGCGCTTTTCGTAACTGGGTTACCAGTTATTTATAAAGGGGGCAAAAAAAACTTGGGTGACAAAGGATCTATTTTAAAAACTGGTTTTTTTTCCCCTTTTGCCCCTCGGTAGAAAACAAAATGGAGGAATTGGGGGTTTTCCTAAAAAACCGGGGGCTACTTTTGGATAATGCTCCTGGCCATCTCGATTGCTTTAGAATTAACGAGTGATGATAAACAAATTTCCGTCATGTACCTTCCACCAAATTGTACACCAATTCTGCAGCCCATGCAATCCGAACTTATCGGTTTAAACGCGTGTTTTAATTAGTTCGAATTACAGAGTTTCTACTGTAACGCCCTAGCCCTCGCAGAGTCCGGATTTGAACTTCATCGAATTTCGAACATTTCCGGTGAAACTCTAACCATATTAACGGAACGCATGTCACGAGTGGCCCGGAGAGTATTACAAGACAAAGGAGGCTACTTCGATGAGAAAAAGATATAACCTAATATTTTAATGAGAATGTTTTGTTTTACTTTTTTACGTTATTGCTTCGTCTTATTTGTTTTTTTTTTTTTCTACAATAAATTTTTTTTTCTTTTATATTACCGTTTTTTTATCCCGTTTCAATAAATTTACTTTGTCCTAACTTCAATGGCCGGTAGTGTATTTCGCCAGAAGCTTCTGAAATAAGTTCTTACTTTTTTCGGTTTATAATCAACACTTTGCTCTTTTAAGAAACATAACTTATAAGCTTCCGTTTTTTTATTGTCAACATATTTTTAAGGAGAGTGTACTTCTCAACATCGAATACTTTGCCCAAGAGTCGACGATTTAAATGTTTTACTTGTACACGAAAAATATGCCAAAATGACGTTATCATCGATTTTCTTGACATTTTTGAAATTCATCAATACTCATCAATTTTTTTTAAGTATATCACAGATTGGTAGGTCATTCAAGAAAGCTGCGATCTATTTATTAGATTAGTACAAGACTGAACAGTAAAGAACTACCTATTACATTGCTATCTCTTCAAATCGACAAAAATTAATTCCATCAAAAAGGGTTGCTGATGAAAAATTGATGAGAATTGGGTCAAAGGTCAAAAAGCAAAAAATTTCCCAATTCATCAAAATTGCCCTTATTAGTGAGGGAAAAAATCGTTATTTTAAAATAACAGTTTAAGCCTTTTCGTTTTTTTTGAAATAACGGTTGCAAAAAACAGGTTTAGCTTTTTTTTGTAGTCTACAGTTCTACACGATAACGCTGATAATCCCGTTTTTGAGCACGAAAAATTTTTTAAATTCAGAATTTTTTTGTAATATAAATTTTTTAAATTGCTTTTTTTTGCAAAAAAAATTTTAAAATTTGGTTAATAGATTAAAATAAATAAGTGATAAACTGTTCCTTTTACTCTCAGATTCACTGTAATCATTGTTACAGGTTTTAAATTTTCCCCAATTTTGACTGTCCTATTTGTTATTTTACATTTTAATTTTAGTTAATTTGAAATGGAAAACATATAGTGTTAAATCTATATAATAAATATAACGGTTTTTTTTTTTTATTTTTTTATAAGTAAATTTTTTATATAACATCGGATTTTTATTTTACATTTGATTATTAAAAATACAATTATTTTGAAAATATGTTTTAATAAACGTCCGATCGATTCAACTACCGCCGAACCGTTCAAAAGGGGATATTTATGTAGATACGTGATCTGATAAGTTATTTTTCAAAGGGAGTTGCTATTATCTGTAATAAACAGCGGCTTCGGGTCAGACAGTCCGCGCCACGCAGTTTAGTACGCCGCAACGGCGGTCGATGATATGTTCACAACAGTCCGAAAGCAACTGCATACCTGTTATTTTCCCCGCGAGAAACCGGGTTTCAAAAAGTTATTTGGGTATAAACGGCAAAAAAACAATTTGTTAAATAACGACCCATCCCCCAGCCCTTTTTTCTAATCAAGCGATTAAAATTTAAAGGGGGGAAAATTTGCTATTTTTTTTGAAACGGGAAAATTTCTGGGTTCCCGGGAATTTTTCCCAAAAGCACCTTTGGGTAATGTTGATATTAATATTTTTTCCCGGCTTAAAAGTGTATCCTTATAAACTTGTATATCCCTTACTTTGTGACAATCCTGTACATACTTGATATTTGGGTAAACCGTATAGAAGTGCGTTCCTACCAAGCGCACAAAATGTTCTCAAATGTTTGGGAACACAAAAGTAGTTTAAAAATAGATAGACAAAGTCTTTTTTTATCGGGAAAATAAAAAAAAAAGATTTTTTCTTACATAAAAGTCATATTTATTAATTAGTAGGCTTAGGATTTCATGCAAAGAAAACGGCTGAAATATGCACATATGTATATATGCAGATGTTTTTACGAAAATATGCAAGATACATTAAAAATATGCACTGTTTTGTAAAAGATATATTAACTTATACGAGAGTAAGTCAAATATTATCTACACTTTCGCTATAACAAGCTTTGAAGGTTATCGTAGTGGCGGCCGCTTGCGCATGCGTTGAGTTGGCGCCTCTGTGGTAAAAGGGTGGGGAAATTTTAAATCACGATCGCGTCATTTGTCTGCTAGCTACAACAGCATAAGCATGTCAGCTCCGCTATTAGTTTAGCAAAGGGAACAATGAGCAGTGACCCGTTTTTTGTGGTCAGGGGCGTAAAAGGTGTTGAAATTCACCGAAGATTTTTGTCACAATACGGAGGCGGTGTTTTAAATCTCGAAAAGCTTTTTTTTGTGGATCAAAATGTTGTAAGCGTTGGCAGATGTCCAAACTTTGGTTTTGTTTTCTGCGGTAAGCATTCGTTTACCCATCGCCCAAACTTTACGAAATTTAAATTCATCGTTGATAATTTGATAGGCAGAACAGTGACTGATGTTTAAAGAAGATGCAACCTCCCCTATGGTTCCGCCTATTTGCTGTAACCGTCTCTCGAGCTTGCTGAATGTTGTCGTCGGTGGTCGAGGTTGACGGTCGTCTAGCTCCCTCTTTTTGTGTTACGCTCGTGCGGCCACTTTGAAACTACTCAATAGTGTAGCTTGTCACCATTAGTTAGAAAGGCTTATGAACTGTACTTTGGATGTAGAGTTGAGGACCGGGATAAGTCCTGGGCTCTACATATATGCTAAATTCATGTTCCAGGAATCGAGAAACTGATTGAAGGCTTAGTGGATTAAAATCTGCAGTACCTATGGTTTGGCGTGAACCGACCAATCACGTAACGGTTGTTATTTTTTATTTGACAGGTGTCAAGGGTTTTCTTAAAAACCCAAACATTGTATTCAGTACCCAAAATTTCCCCTTCGGGAAATTTTTCCCCCAATACCTACAGCTCCCGATAAATATACAGTTGATTCAGGGGAACACCATCATTTAAAAACCCTCAAAATCCCAACTATCAACCATTTACATCCCATGACATGTTCACATCATGAAATCACAAAGGGAGAGCTTAACGATCTTGTACGGGAACCCAAAAAATCTCTCAAACAGACTCAAAAATTACTGGGTTCTAGGCTTGGAAATAGGTTGGGAAACTATTAAAAAAAGGGGTTTTAAAAAAAAATTCATTAAGAAGACAAAAAGCCATTTTTAGGCTATTTTTCGGGGAAAAAACATCGTACATTGCTGTGATGTGAATGCCCTATTTCAGGCATTGGGACGTGAACATAATCCAGCAAAAGTGGCGCCTGTTTATTGACTCGTCCCAAAAGTAGTCTCAAAGCAGTGCCCCCCCATATAGGCGATGTTTGTCTTTTCTGTTCCCGTAACATATTCTACAAATAGAAAAAACTTACGAAGTTAAAAAGGGGCTATACTGAAGTTAATTTGGGGAAAACATTCAAATGGCACATTTGTGGAGATTTAAAGTCATTGGGATATTAACCCGGCATGCAACAGGGATACACTAAATTCTGCTGCTTTCTCTGCGAATGGGATAGCCGTGACAGAAAAATCACTACATCCGTAAAAGTGGCCTCTAAGAAAAACTTCATTCCTGGCACCAAAAACATACCCACATGAACCACTTGTGAATCCGCAATGTGTCTTTCTTCCACCATTGCACATTAAACTCGGTTTGATGAAAATATTTGTAAAAGCTCTGGACAGAGAAGGAGTGGCTTTCTTGCATCTCGGGAACAAATTCAAACATTTAAGTGAGGCAAAGGTAAAAGAAGGGGTTTTTATTGCCCCACAAATTAAAGCAGTCATTCATGATGAAGAGTTTGAAAATAAACTGTCAGAAGCAGAAAAAGCAGCCTGGCTGGTATTCAAATTAGTGTGCTCACGTTTCCTTGGAGATGAGAAAGCTGAAAACTATGAAGATCTTGTTGGTGACATGGTGAAATGCTCTCGTATTATAGGTTGCAATATGCCATTAAAACTACACTTTTTGGACTCACATCTGGACTTCTTTCCTCGAAACTTTGCCGCAATTAGTGATGAGCATTGGGAAAGGTTTCACCAGGACATCTCTATGTTTGATAAGCGTTTCGGTGGACGATGGAATGGAAGTATGCCAGCTGAATATTGCTGGTCTATTATCAGGGACACACCAACAGATGCTTTACAAGAGGAAACGGCCTAAAAATTCATTTTAGTGTTTATGTTTTCTATCATCAAGCCTCTGTTACATTTTTTTTGTAACCAATTGGTATAAATATGAGAAGTGGGTCTCCTACAAAAATGGTATGTGGTGGACCATTTTGGTTTTCATATATGAATCAAGCACTTTTTGTTTATACAGAATCACATAGTTTCATCTAAAGGGCAGAAAAAAAGTTCAAATTTGTTGTACAATGTTATTTACACTGCCCAAATCACCTGCATTATTCTGTACCAGGAAAAAGCAGTGGATAATCTGTTAATTGTATTATAGGTAAACAAATAAATAGGAACCTAATGTGACGGTTTTTCCAAATTACTTGACATTAATACCGTTCGTTATAATAAATATTTTTTAAAAATAAATTATTTTCCTAAAAATGAAAATTTATGAATGAATATGCAATTTATATCAACATATGAAACAAGTACGAGAAATATGCAAAAGATTGTTTTTTTACCCATATTTTAACTGAAGGGGTAAGAAGCAAAAGCGCCGAAGTGACATTATAGACGTCTTGACAAACAAGCGTTTAAAGTTGAAGCTTTACTATTAAATCAGTATTTAATATTTAGTAAGGATCTTCAGAGAGATGCAAGAAAAAAATACATTAATCTAAATGATTTGCTTTAAAGTATGCAAACATCAAAAATGTAGATATTTTTTTGCAAAAAATTGCACTTAGGCGGTTTTGACTTTCCACAATTATCAAAAAACATTAACAAGATGTGTTTCAAAAAATAGTAACCAGTGAAGCAGTATGAAAAAATCTTTTATTGAAAAGCTGTTTATAACAATAAACTAATATTTATTCATAATCAAACTCGATTAACACATACTCGTCGTCAATTGAAATTCGTCATCTTCCAGTTGAGGCTGTGTACCTTCTTGTGTTTCCATGTTTGTATTCCCTTGTTTAGATGGTCTGCCTTTTACTTTCTTTTGTGGACCGTCTGTATGAGGCAGGTTTTTATAAAATTCATGATGTATGGGAGGAATAAAGTCCAACAGCTGCTGTAAGTTTTCCCATTTGGCATACTTAATTGTCCTGGATTTCGAATATAGTGGTGGAAGCGGTACATTCAGTACATAAATGTTCAAATAAGCAGTCATTTGCAGTACTGCCTCTACCGTAGTGCCATTTAATGACTTCTTAGTTTATAAGAACGTAATTAAAAAGAAAACTATTCTACAGTATAATTTTGAGACACAACCAGAGCAAATAAAAAATAACCAAGGAGAAAAGATCGAGAGATGCAAGGATGATCAATTAAAGAAATAAACTACGGGTATAATGCATGGTTAAAGTCTAGCGCAATCTTCTCCTAACGGCGCCGCCGATTGGATTCTTACTGATAGATTCGCTTCGCGCGCTCCCCACTTTATACTTTCATAACGGGCAAACGTTGCAACACTCTCCATATATTTAAGCGGCTTCCTTTATCACGGAATTTACTAACGCGGTATATGTACCTGTTAAATTTCGAATAAATTGATATTTTTTTCGTATAAGAAAATTGCTTTGTCTATCTACTTTTGGTCATAACTGTACATTTGTCCGGTGGAAACAGTTATTACGCGCATTCGCAAACGATTTTGCTTGCTGCTGTTCCGTGCAATGTCGGAACATCAAAAGAAATTCATTGTTTGTGCGCATTTGGTGGAAACGGATGCTAGCGCGAGTGTGAGGAGAGGAGACGCCCACAATCAAAATCTGGGTTGAGACAACAACGAAAAATATCTCCAGTCAATTGAGTTTCATAAGAATAAACTTGAATTATGGCAAGCTACGCATAAGTTCTACCACAACAAAATAGAAAAAAGGTTTTCTACTCGGTGTCATTTTAAATATTTTTTACTTGGAACGACAAACATTTGTTGGCGAATATTTGGTTGGTGGAAACATACTATCAAATATACGTTCGCGAACGTTTGGGATAATTTTTTTTGGTGGAAACGCATCTTGGGAAACATCCTCTTAAATAACTAACGCGATATCTGACATCACCAATTTAGTTCGCATTACAACCACATTGCGCTGTATACACGACGCCACGCGAAACTAGTCGATCACAGTGCCTACGCTTGAACTGTAATACCTTCGCTTGCAACCGCATAATTACTACTACCATTACTATTACATCAAAACGTTAAGGCGGGCAAAAAAGAGAATTCAATCGCACGAGCGACGTATAACTTTCGCTAGCGACGCTGGTATTTGGAATACTTTCTATTTTTGCCGCAGAATCTCGACGTAATGTGTCATAATAACGACGAACCGACTCCCAACGTTATTACAGCGAGTTGTTCAACGTATACAACAACAATTCCGTACCACCGGCAGCTGTAGAACAGCAGTAGTAGTCGTAAGGCGTTCTTGACCCACTGGCAATGGCCTACTTGGATTCACTCACCATCGGCGAGAGAAATTGATACGCACGTAGACACACAGGATAATCATTAATTTACATGTTGTTGTTGTTAGTGTTGGATAGATGCTATTAGTACGGTTCTTGCTGTTACGCCAATATTACAATGCCGTTGTGTAATTAAAATTCAAAACGATAGCGTCGACAGCGCTATCACACGCGGTTTCCTTCAGATATAATTTATAATAATTACATACGTGTAACTGCACATGCACTTACATACTTTGAGATATTGGAGATCGACTGTTGGATAGTAGGTGGACGCGGGAGCTTTGGGATTGAGCCAAAATGCATTGCAAGACTTTTATTTATTAATTCAAGCATTGTGGTGGTCATTTAATTGAAGACCAAGGGTGAATTTCAAGGTATGATTACAATCGATGCTAATTTGTTGTTCAGCATTCTGCAGCGAAGCAATGGAAGGAGCAAAGAGTAAACTTCGATTAAACTCCCATTAAGCATTAATTTCAATGTTATAGAAGACAACGCATAAATACCAGCTGCAAAATGATCACTGCTTTTATAATTCTTGATACAGATATTCTTTAAACTTTAGGGTTAAATCAACAAGCCATTATAATTCTCGAAGTGTTTGAACCTACCTATTGTGGCTGGCTATGGTTCAAAAGTTTGCAAAGAGTAATTGTAATCTAGGAGGGTAGTCTGAAATGTTTCCAGCTTACCTCAGAAACATGCAGTATTTTTTTGTTAAATTCAGTTTTACTTCTCAACTTGTCTCCTTGTACGAGGGTAGATTGAAAAGTTTCCGGAATAACAATGAAAACAATCGGATTCAAGTTTCATTTTTCAATATAATCCCATCGAAGCTCAGCACACTTGGTCCAACATTCCTCTAGCTTGATTCCCTCCCGGATGTGGCTTTCTTCGAGGTTCTCAAAATAATCATTTGCAGCCTCTATCAGTTCTTCATTCGACCAACATCTCTTTCCACCCAGAAATGTTTTGAGTTTCGGGAACAGGTTGGAAGTACAACGGAGCCAAATCAGACGAATACGGCGGATGCAGAAGGATCTCGAACTTTAATTCTGTCAATTTTTGCTGAGCGATTGCACTTGAATGAGCGGGCTCATTGTCGTGGTGAAACAACACTGTTTTCTTGACCATTCCCGGGCGTTTTTCCTGAATTGCTGCTTTCAGTTTGTCCAAAAGTGTTCTGTAATATTAGCTAGTAACAGTTTTTGGTCTTGAATCATCTCTTGAAATCCGTTGGATTCTTCGTAAACACTTCCAACAAATGCGGCAGAATGTTTTCTTAAACCCAACTCATTATGTAAAATATAAAGTTCATAAGAGATGCCACTGCTTCCTCAATTTCACGCACTTTTATTCGGCGATCTGAAAAAACCATGTCATGGATTTTATCCACAATTTTTAGCGTGGTAGCCGTTTTCGGACGTCTTGAATGTGGTTCATTACTTGTATGCGTGCGACCACGGCAATTTCGAAACCCAAAAACTCACGGTGGAAAATGAAGTTGATGAATCCCCAAGAACGGCGTCTAACCTTGATTTGATTTCCGTTGCGGTTTTCCCTTCCAAATAGAAAAATTCGATGACCGCCCGAACTTCGTTTTTATCCATAATTGGAAACACAAAAAGGTACTTGACTTATATTCTTGCAAAACTGGAACTAATGACGAATCGATTTGGTAACATGAATTGATATGAAAAATTGCCAACACAACGACATAAAAGTATTTGGAAAAAGCAACTCCTAGCAGCGATGTTCGGAAACTTTGTCAATCTGCCATATTGATATACACTTTTTCCCAGCGATGCTTCCATCTCTTTAATCCGTCCAAATAGTAATTCGTATCTTGTTCTGCAAAATATGCGTTTGCGAATGTTATGGCCTCGTCATTCGACGGAAATCTCTGTCTTCCAAGCAAAACTTTGAGCCTAGGAAACAGAAAAAAAAGTCGCTGGGAATCTGGTGAATAGGTTGGGGGCCATGGCTACCACTGAAGTGTGAGTTGTTTTGCTGGAATAAAACTGTCTTTTTCTTCAAATGCGGCCGTTTTCCCCATCAATTTCTGCATTCAGCTTGTCAAGTAATGATACCTAGTATGCCCCCGTTATTGTATCCCTTTTCTAAAGATAGTCGAGCAACACAACTCAATGACTACGCCAAAAACAGTCGCCATCACTTTCCCGGCCGATGCAACACTCTTCGCCGTTTTCGGAGCCGATTCACCCTTCATAGACCACTATTGCGACAGTGCCTTGGCTTCAGAAGTGTACTGGTGTATCCAACGCCAAAACTCCGACTTTTTTCATTTAAACAGCTTCAACAGGGATTTGGAAATGTTCATTCGAATGCGATTTTGGTTTTGGGTGAGCAAGCGCTGCACCCAACTCGCGATTAGCTTTTTCATGCCCAAATCTTCAGTCAATATATGATAAACACGTTCTTTTGAAATGCCCACAGCCGCTGCTATCTCTCTAACCTTAATTTGATGGTCGTCTAGCACCATTTCGTGAACTTTTCCGATGTTATCGGCAGTGGTTGCAGTTTTTGGTTTGCAAGTCAAAATCTGACTGTAGCAAATGATGGTGTAGAGTTCCCATAAACAGAGTCCATCTCGGCTTTAATTCGCGAGCGTATTCACCTTTCAAGTGAAAGAATCTAATGACGGCTCAATTTTTTCGATTTTTTTACAGAAACACCAACATAGACTGACATAAACGACTGTTAAACAACTGAGCCTCCAACATGGCTGAAATTTTCAAAAGTATTTTTCAAATGTGCAATTATATTATTTTTTAATAATTATTTTTAACGAGTAACGCCATCTTCATGTTGTGGCTTGAAGCTTATCATACTGTCCTTGCAAATTAAAGTCCAAATACAACCCAAAGGTTCTAAGTATATACTGACTAACTTCTGATCAACCGTCATGAACAAATCCAATAAATATCTATTTGTTATATACTTTGGTTTCATCAATTTCAGCCACCATTTTTGATTTGAAAAATGTACAATCTAATGATGTTTTTTTAAATGTATTTCAAAGACACTATTGCAGAACCGGATCCAGAAAAGCTATTCATTCTTGTTTCTCTCGCAACACCCAAAGAAAATACTATAAATCTAAACCTCTCATTGTTAGTCATGCCCTCTCAATCTTTCAAGCACATTTACCTTTATTGTTGCGATAAATATTGCTATTGCTGCGTTGTTGACTTCGCAACTCGTACTCTCCTCCTTATGGCTTGCCATTTAGGTAGTTAGCATTTGCATATACAGCATTGTGCGGATGTTATCGACCGTAATAAGAAAAAATTTTAAAGCAGGTTTGAAAACAATTCAACTTATAGGTAGAAAATAAGTTAAGAGATGTGACATCTTGGTAAGGTAGAACCACGAATGTATCCACCTACTGGCCGCTAATTAATTAAAAAACATAACGTACGTTTTTTTATCCCCTGGATGGGGGCAGTGGTGGCATCGGTTATTCACCCAACACATTTTTAGTTAAGAGTTGGATTTTTGACTGATTCATCATTAGAGTAACCAAAACTTGCGGACTCGTATAGGCGTCGGTATTACGGGTTAATATAAGAATACGAAAAATTCATAAATAAACTTACTTGCTAATTATTCAACAAATTAGAGGCATCAGGATGTGAACTACTGTAAACTTGCATCAGTGCAAAGTTTCCACAGTTACTTCTTTAAACCTTTGCGTCGACAAGAAAAATATTCTTAAACATAGAAAACGATCTCTCCACATCTAAGGAAGTTACATTTGCATGTAGAAACTGTTTTTCAAAATCACTTAAAAGTTCACTATTCTTACACTTATTATAAACGGCCTCTAAAGTATTAAAATCGGAATTTTTTCTTAAAACATCTGCCAACTTTTGACTAGCGCATAATCCTGGCGTATCATTTAATGTGTGTAATTTATTTTTTACACTCTCCACTATGTCTAATGATTCCTGCAATGACAATTCAGTACATTGTAGTTTTCTGATGGCATCTAGTAATACTGTATAATTGGTACATATTGTTGTTAAATCTTCTAAAAGTTGAGGAATTTGAAATTCTCTTTGACTTTCTCTAATTGCTTTGGATTCATTCCGATTAAATCGCATTAAAACTGATTGAATTTGTTGAAAATGGATCAAATAGTAAGAAGCTGCTGTTAGCCAAGTACCCCATCGCGTTAAAATTGGTTCAGGAGGTTCTGGAATACCTGGACAAAATTTACGAAATTCTTTTAAACGTTTAGGAGATTTACGAAACACTGCTTTAGTACTTCCAATCATCCGATCAACGTTTCCGTAATGTTGTCGAACAACTTCACCAACTAAATGCAAAGCATGCAGCACGCAGGTTATATGTATTAAGTTAGGAAATATATGTTTTAAGGATCGCCCAACACTTAACATCGTTGCTGCACTATCTGTCACAAACATCACAACTTGATCATGGGCAATATTAAATTTTTTCAAAGCGTTCATTATCACTTTTTGAATATTACCCGCGGTACATTGTTGAACACGTTTGCAAGCTAACAAATATCGAGATGCTGTGTTCTCGCTAGATAAAACGCGAGCTATTACATTCACAATACTGTTTTTCCTTATATCGGTCGTCTCATCCACGGTAATCCATATTTTTTTGGAACACAAATCACGTTTACACATTTTCTAGCATCTCTTTCATTCGCGGCAAATGATTTTGTAATTGTGTTTGTGAGGGTAATGGGTACTTTGGAACGTATTGTCGCCAAAACGTTTTAAAAGCTGCTTTTCTCACCAACGACAACGGCAGATTACAAGAGGTAAACATAATTAATAAATGTATGAGGAATAGTGTATAAGGTATTTCAGTTCTTGCATTTCTCATATGCTTAATACCATTGACATGCCTCTGGCAACCAGTTCTGTCCAATGCAGCCAAACGAACATTGCATACTAAGCAAGAAACTGCACTACCGTCATATTTTAAATGGGGAAAAAGTGACACATACTTATGTACATTAGTAGCAAATCTATTACGAGGCATTGTTTTCTTAGGTATGTAAATATTAGTTCTATATGAAACGATACATAATTATGCACTTGGTATAATACTACAACACACAAAAAACACCAGCTATATTTTCAAAAGCGACACGTAAGTACATAACCTTGACCGTTCGACTAATCTCTGCAACAGCTCAACCGGTACTAAAACGAAATCTCTCTAAGCGCGGTTTAACATGATTTATATTCAAGGTCGACACTACATGCCTGCTTCTCTACCGGTTTAGTTTATTTATGAATTTTTCGTATTCTTATATTAACCCGTAATACCGACGCCTGTGCGAGTCCACAAGTTTAGGTCATCAGTTATAGTTTTTGTTTGTATTGATGGATTGATGGTAAGCACATCAAATGTTACATTTTTCTACCTACTTTCAAAGTCGGCAGGAAAGTTGTCAAGTGTTGGTATAGCACAAGGGTCTAACCTCGGACCCCTTATATTCCTTCTTTTCATAAACGACATCACTAATACCGTTGAGTGTGGAATGCTAATGTACGCAGACGATATGCTATTCTCTAATATTGATTCCACTGTGGACTGCGAACTATTTCAAAGGGGTATTGACTGTGTATCTAGTGTGAAGTTAATTATTATCTTTGAATATATCTAAGTCAGGGTCGTGCCGTGCGGGGGGACAACACGTGCAATTGCACGGGGTGGCAAAGTTAGGGGGCGGCAGGCGGCACGGACAAGAAAAAAATGCATGAACCCAAAAAGAAATAATGCAAAAATTAAAATATCACACAAAAGGAGTAAATAACATTCATACGTTTTCAATTTTTTTACAGTAAAAAAAAATCAATTCCTAATTTCCTATTTAAACGAAATCGGGGAATTACAAAAAAAAAAAAGTTCCAAGGCAATATTCTTACGAGTCAGAAGAAGATCCTATCCATAAATGTTATGCAGAATTTTAAAATCAATTTTTACTTTAGTATATTAGACACAACAATGCAAACAATTAAAGAGAAGTTTTCTATTTTGGAAGAATGTAATAATCTGTTTAAATTTTTATGAGTTTAATGGGATTGAACAAATCGTATTAAAAAAATCTTGCATAGATCTCGATAATTTTTTACAACACTCTGAAAACGGTAATCTCCAGAAAGATGTTGACGGAGACGAACAATGAAATATTATCTCAAAGAAATTATCCCCAGTTTTGGAAAACCACAACGATGACTTTCTCTAGACGACAGCTGGCTGTTGAATACTATTACAATATTGGGGGAACACTGCTGCAGGCTTCAACTTCAATTAATGATCTAGGGGTAGTCTTTGACCCCCCT
>JAROYC020000030.1:749579-764426 GCA_029619255.2 Dynastes hyllus
ATTTTTAACTTTTTAGTTAAATCTCCAGTCTCCTAACCCTTTCCACTCCTATGTCGAGTGTGGCTCGACATTGTATTTCTTACACCAACTCCTGTGTAGAGACAGACTCGACATTATATGACGCAAAATTATTCAAAACTATTAAATGTTTTTTTTCCTTTCAAATACTAAATGTGTCGTATTCCGAATGCTTAAATTCGTAAAACAGGTGAGAATTAATTAATTAAGGAGTTAGTGGTAGGAAAAAAAAAATTAGAAGTGCAAAGGGTTAATGTGTAACTACTTCAACAGAATCTCGGATCTTTACGATATCAACGCTAACCCACTTAGGTTTGTTACCGATGCTGCTTTGCTTCGTATGGTCTCATCCACATAACTCTCCCCTCTTTACCACCCACCCGAATGTAATATTAAATTCCATAGTTCTAGTAAATATATATACATATTTTGTTCATATTTGTAGTAAATTGTAATTCATATTTGTAGTAAATTGTAATTCATATCTGTAGTTATATTTTGTGCATATTTCTAGTAAATTGTAATTCATATCTTTAGTTAGATGTACTTTGTATTTCCTTTGTCTACTTTTTCTCAGTTTCCATTTAATTGTCATGTATTTTTCTTTTTTGTTGTATTTCCTGTAACTGGGTAAATATGTACTTGTTGGAAATAAATACATATTATTATCATTATTAAGTGTTATTATTATTATTGTTGAGACCGGCTGGTGACCTCACATTTGGTTCGGATGAATTCATTAGTTTTTTTTGCTAGAATGAGTGCATCAATCATTTTATAAACCATTATTTTCCTTTTTCATAAAGCTTGATAAATGAATTCACAAATGTGTCAATGCCTCACCATTTCCACTAAACTAAATTGTTTAGTTTAGTTAAAGCAATAGTTTAGGATTTTTCATGTTGACAGGTCATCATATATCTAGCGTAAAACCATCATTCAAATGTGTTGGATAAAAAAACGAAGGTATAGTGAGGACTACAACAAAAGATGGAGAAGTTTATGTTCACTTCCTCATTGTAACGTGCGTACAAATAAATTTCGCTTCGAAGTATGCTATTGAAATATTACATCAATGTCAATATGACATTTACGAGGGTTGCCTTTTACGTATTGCGAATTGGCAACCCTGCTTTTGCTAGGTGCGATCTGACGTTTGCCTCATACAGTTTTGACAGCATACATCCTCAGAACGTTTTGTTGTACGAGCGCTATTTGTTCTGTTTTCATTTAGTTAAAAACTTCTACTCGGCTACAAAATGGAATTAACTTGTGAACATTTTCGTGGGATATTTTTTTACGATTTTAGACGTGGATTATCTAAAACAGCGGTCGGCAACCTTTTTTACCTTGCGATCCATAAAATATGGCAGAAAAATCACTCGTCCCATGGTCAAGCTTATGTACAAAAACCTTTACCAGTTCGACAAGAAAATGAATTTTGAGTTTTTAAAGGTGGGAAATATTTTATAACCACTACGAATCTCTGAATAAACAAGCAACATCCATTCACTTTTATGAATTATTTTGCTGTCTTCATCAGTACACCATGCTGATATATCACACAAAAACAACTGTCTACTTTTTTAAGTCGACAATTGTTCTGTGTAAAAAGGTAATATAGTTGTGTGAGTGTCCAAAGGAAGACGTTTTTCCACGACCTATTTTTCAAAATTCGCGACCCAGAATTGCCGTCCGCTGATCTGAACAACAGTGTTGATCAAGTTACCTCGACTTTTGGTGTTGAAGCCTCACACAGAGTCACTGTATATAATTGCTTCAATGAATTTAATCGTAGTCGGACAAATTTAAAGAAGGCCGTCCCAAAACGGTTGTGGAGCAGTGAACATTCGGGACGGCCAAAAATGGCAACCACTACCGATAATATCGGAAAAGTTCACCAAATGGTGTAAGTCGACCGTCGAATTAAGGTAAGAGAGGCAGCAGAGGCCGTAGGCATCTCGAAAGAACGTATTTGTCATATATCGACTGAAGGTTTGGGTATGAAAAAGCTAACCGCTGCATTTGCTCACTCAGGACCAAAAACACAACCGAATGAACATTTCCAAAGTCCTATTGAAGCAATTTAAGCGAAATAAGTCGGGGGTTTCGGCATCGATTAATAATTGCAGATGAAACTTGAATACACCCGTATACCCCTGAAGCAAATACACAATCACATTGGACTGCGAAGTATGAATCGGCTCCGAAAACGGCGAAGAGTGTTTCATCAGCCGGGTAAGTGATGGCTGTTTTTTTTTTTTTGCGATAGTTATGGAGCTGTGTTAATCAACTATCTTGAAAACAGAAAAACAATAATTGGGACAGACTACGTATCATTACTTGATAAGCTGAAGGCAGAAATGGCGTCTTAACACTTCAGTGGTCACCATGATAAAAATCCACGAATTATGGTTGGAATTGACAGATCACCCACCCTATTTTGACAACAAAAATACTTGTTTCTGTGTTAGGTTGGAAACTTTGCAGATTGCTCTCGTACATTCTGGCAGAGAAGATAACTGGTGCTTGTAAATGCAGCTGGTGGCCGATAATACATACACAGCGCTGTATGTCGGCGTAAGTATGCATAAGTTTGCATTCGACTGTAATCTAGGACAGAACATTTGACCCTTATGGCACCGTAGAACGATTTCGTAGAACAAACGTAAATAATATGAATGGGTGTTGTGTCACAATACGGAACGTGTCGAAATGGTTAATGTATCCCTTTTTGCACGCAACAGCGCTCTCTTGTTTTAATTTATACGAATACACTGAGCAATAGGTACACTGACGCTCAAAAAAGTTGCGTCACTTTTAATTCCAGCGTAATGACATCAAAAGCCATGTTTAATGTTTACTAATGCCTCTCACAGTAGCAGTAATCCTGTTCCATGGTTCCCCTTACGTTGTTAGCATTGGTAGTATATAAATCACAACCCTAATGTATCTTCAAAGATATGGGATGCCAATTAAATAATATCAAATACTCCTCAACATATCTCCAAATCCAGCAGTAATTGTTAGTGTTCCTTGAATTAGATAGCGATGCGCTTCATGAATGAGGTAGTCTCCCTCTATCAATTACCGAAATAACTAGTGCTGTAGGTATCCGAAAAATTGAGATTCAGATATCCGGATCCAAAACTATCTGGATATCCGGATCCACTTTCCGATTCTCGGATCCGGATTGGTTATTATTTTGCAATATAGAAAGTGTTTGATAAAGAAAACATCGAATTTGTGTTATATGGAGAAATAGTGCAATGGTTTTTAAAATGCGTTCATTTATGGGTTTCCATGCGCACAATTCAAAGTTGCTTTGCAATGTCCAATAAATCTGGTGATTATTATACGAGGGCGATTCGTAAAGTAAGTTCCGTTTCCGCCTAGCGAGCAAAGGAGTGGGAATATCGGCGCGATCGCAGCGCTGCAATTGAAAATCCCGCCGAATATGAACTGCGTGCTGTTATCCGATTTCTGTGTGCAAAGAACATGAAAGGTGCTGAGATTCATCGTGAACCTTGTTCCGTTTATGGCGAAAATATCATGAGTGACAGTGTGGTTAGAAGATGGTGCCGTATGTTTCGAGAAGGACGTATTGATGTCCATGATGAAGAGCGGAGTGGAAGACCAACTGTGGCGACGGACGAACTTTTCACAACGATTCACAATCACAGAACTGAGTGCCTTTTTCCCTCAAATTTCACGTACACGAAGGTTGTTACGAGCTTGTTACTGAACATTTAGGTTACCACAAATTTTGTGCACGGTGGGTGCCAAAATTTCTTACCGAAGACCATAATACAAAGAGAATGGGATGGGCACTAATTTTTCTGACACGCTACGATGTTGAAGGTGGAGATTTCCTCAGGTATATCGTAACAGGTGATGAGCTTTGGGTCGCCTGTATCAACGTTGAAACGAAAAGACAGTCAATGCGGTGGGGTCGCTCTAACATTTTCTGCGAGAAAAGTTATGGTCACTGCCTTTTGACGACAAATGCGTCCTTGTAGACTTTATGGAACGAGGGATCACAATAAACGCTGAAATCTGCTGTGAAACTTTGAAGCAACTCAGAAGAGCTATTCAGAACAAGCGACGTGGATTATTGAGCTCGGGCATCGTATTTCTTCATGACAACCCTCGCGCGGGAGGCCTACTGGACAGTTTTAAGAGGAAAGTGTTTCAGCATCCTCCCTCCAGCCATGATTTGGCTCCTAGCGACTACTATCTCTTCCCTTACATGAAGAAATGGCTTGGATCACAACGGTTTGAAAGCGAAGAAGAGCTGCAGGACAGTGTTACAGCGTGGCTTAATTCACAGGCGGCAGAGTTCTATGAAGAGGGCATTAAAAAACTGATTCATCGCTATGACAAATGTCTCAATCTTAATGGCAACTATGTAGAAAAATAGCTGAAAGTAGTAGCTTTAAGTTGTATATAATAAAAACCTCTTCATGTATTGCTGTTTTTTTAAATAACCAAACGGAACTCACTTTATGAATCACCCTCGTAGCTATATCGTTTGATATTTGCTCGGAAAAGTTGTCAGAGATGTAGTAGATCCGGATCGAAGTTATCGGATAATGGATTCGATCGGATAAAGAATTAGAATTTAACATTTTGGATCCGGATCCGAGTTACCGGGTAATGAATTTGGATCCGAGGTTTCGGAGAATGGATCCGGATCCGAGGTTTCGAATAACAGATCCGGATCTGAGGTTTCGGATAATGAATCCGGATAGCAGCTCTAGAAACAACCACAATTGCAACGTATGTCAGGTATGGTGCACCCGTCAGAGTCTCTTCATTGAAAAATAGGAGTTGTACACTTTTGTTTTGAAGGCTGTATGGAAGACGTTTAGTAGCCTATGTAGTAAATCTTTCTAACTTCATTTGCTGAATTGGTTCTAGTTTCTGAGACAACGTCAACTTACCAATGATGACCAGAAGAATATAAATAATCCGACACAATTGAAGATTTTAATTTCTTTTTAATCACATGTTATGTGATTACGTTTTATTTCTAAGATTTCTAAGACATAAGATAAGCAAAAATTAATGCTAATATAGCTCATGGTATTGTCTTGCTAACCTCTGGGACGGCGTGACTGTGTCTCTTGGCGATAGGTGTCGTCGAAAGACATATTCAGTGTTGTTTTGGAGATTAGCCGAGAGGCAAACGCAATTATAGCAGCGGAAGATTGTGCTCAGAACCATGCTAATGACGCCGGGTAGGCAGAAACATGTTCATATGTTAGCGTTATTTTCTCTGCTACATTGTTTTTGCCTGGAATGATTCCACCAATACCGTGAGCTATATTAGCATTAATTTTTGGTTATTGTTATTAGGCATTCTTTCCACGTGTATACATAAGATAAGCTTTAGAAAAAATGTGAAATATATTAATATTTTCCGCAAGATTTTCTACTATACTAGGGCAGTCTCTTTTGTAAAGTTAACAATAGTCTAACATCAAGTAACGGTCCCACCGGCCCTGGTCCTGATACCTTGGTGGATCCATTCTCATGTTCTTCAATGTAGTTGGCTAGGTTGTCGGAGAATTTGTCTAAATGGCTATGCAAGAAATGTATTTTTAATGTTCCCGATTTTTCAAAGTTTGTTAACATGTTGACTATTTCTCGGTAGTTTTAGGCTTTACGGTTTCCTAAAAAATGTTTCGCCACCGATACAAAACCTGACACCTTGACACCAATTTGTTTTTTTTTTTTCATGTGGCTTGCAAAATTGTTATCGTTTATTAGGGTACGAATTTGGAGACCGTTGAAAAATTCCAGCCTTTAGTTTTTCTGTACTCGGTGCAGTAAGCGTTTCACAAATATATCTAAAGCATATCCCCCCGGTCATATCTAAGGCCTTGATGAATTGATCCATAAGTACAAGCTTAATGTGAAGTGGTGAAAGAATGATTTTGTTTCTGTTTATCAATGGTTAATTAAGTTTTCTTCTTTTGCACGACTATCCTATAAAGACAGGAAGCAGGGATATTTAGTGCACCGACCTTGCTGGCCCAGCAAAAAGATTGGCATTTTCAAGTCCACACAAATCGACTATTGATGTTGAATAATCGAATTTTTACTAAAATAAATTGGATGCTTTGGTACTGTTCTTTCAGTTTTGTTGAGTGGTTTACAGGTAATCGATGCCAATTTGTTGTCATTATCCAGTAACTAAAAAGTGTGTTACTGCTTCTTTTCGAACTATCTATAGAAAAACGCTAATCTTCTGCACGAATTCTGACAGGTCCTTGTGTCGTAAAAGTCCAGATACATTGTCACAGTACGCAAGATAATTTCCTTCACTGAAATAAGGAAATATATTTTGTTCTCTAGTTCGATAAGATGTTATGGTGACCCCTTTTAAAGTCTTGACGCAAAAAGTCCACCTGATTTTTTTGATAGACTAAATCACGGATCGAATCATTAAACTCACTTCGAAAGAAACCTAGGGATGTTGAACTGCCTACATGAAATTCACATTAGCTGCTGTTACTACTTGTGCTTTAAATTTTTAACATTTTGATGTCACCATCACAACAAGAAATGCTCGGGAAAGTTGTAAACGTTGATACGGGTAAGTTTTCATCGTGTGGTATTAGCGAGTTGGCTGACTTTGTGTTAGGGTATATCTAATTACGCTTTTTGAAGCAAAAGTAGTAATCATCAAAGCGATTTTTCGATTCACTCCAAATCATCGGCACTCCAAAGTTAAGCCCTTTCCGTCCCTCTTCAATCCAGTATCGAAGTAATTCCACACATGTTTTACAAACTTGATGCGGTACCTAATGTGTGTCTTGTTGTTCAAGTTGTATGCCAAAATACGCTTGTTTAACGAAGTCATTAATGCTTCGTCTTTGTGGTAAAATTTACCAGAAATATAGCAAAAACTGTTGGGATCGTTGCGAATTCATATTCCAAGTCAAAAAACATTCAATAATAACTAGAGCAACGCAACTGCGCTGAAAGCCAGTGGCGGACGCATAAAAGTTTACACAAAATAAATTAAATGTGATACGTGCTCAAACACTTACCGTTTTAAGAGTCCTCCGTGAAATCACAAAGTGGATAATGTCTATTTAATATTTTTAACATTAGAAAGTTGTTTCGGCAAAGTGAGTGCGGCGTGAAGAAAAAGTGTTTTTGTATGCCGAAAACGAACGTTCCACATCCAGTGACGTTATATTTGCGTAAGTAAAATAATCTTTCAAATAACTTAACGGTTCTGTTGACGCACCTTCACAAATTTGTCTTAATGTGCCAAAATCAGAGTTTTTATCTAAAACACTTTCAAACCTTTCTAAAACACAAACATTTCTTGCGTCTTCTATCGCGCATAGCTGTGCGTGAACATGTTGGACTATTTGCAAAGATTCCACTAACGACACCGAAGAATTTTGTAGTTTTTCTATCGCATCCGCTAGTCCCACGTAATTGTTCTGAATAATTTCCAAATCTGGTTTAACTTGATTATCCTGAAATTTCAAGCGGCTTACCTTGACAGACGCAGCTTCCTTTGGGTCGAATTCTAAAATCACGTTCTTTATATTCTCAAAATATTTAATATAATAAAATGCAGCCTCTAACCATGTTCCCCAACGAGTAGGAATAGGTTGTGGTGGTTCAGGAATACCGGGGCATAGTCTATAAAATTCCCGAATACGTTTTGGGGATTTTACAAACGCAGCTTTTGTATGCGCTATTAGACCGTCTACCTCGGGATAACATTTTCTGATACTATCTGCTACGAGACTGAGAGTATAAATTTTACAGTAATATGCAAAAAAGTTAGCACAATGTTTTTTAAGAGATCGACCTACAGCAAGCAGTTTGCGGCAAACCCTCACTCATAAACATCAATAGTTGATTTGTTGAAAGTTCAAACTTTTCCAAGTATTTAACACCAACACTGAAATTACTTGGCAGTGCATTGTTGTATTCGTCTGGAAGCTAGTAAAATTGAGGGTGACGGTCGATGTGATTCCATTGTGCGTACCATTACATTAACTTCTGGAATGTTTTTGTGATCTGTTGTTTTCGTCCACACACTAACCACAGTTTTTTATCTTGCAACTCGATTTAATTCTTTTCTCGACATGCTCACGAGCAGACGGCACAACTCTACCTGTAATGTTCTCTCACTTGGTAACTTAAAGTCCGAATATTCATTCAAAACGAGACGTATGCTTTCTTCCACGCTTAGTAAATGAAATGAGTAAATTACATGCAATAAACACATGAATTCAAATTTAAATTTGTCATAATTTCGTGTAGATTTTTTGACACATGCCCTGCATTAAATCTATTTTACAAACTACACATTAATTTTAGCGCCATCACTTTACGTCGGGCATTTCTGCAATGATTCTCTTATTGTGTCCAACTTTGGTCGTTTTGCGACGTAGAGAAACATTTTCAAAACAAAGGGAGTAGAACTACGATTAGTATACGACAGCGTAGATGCATACACAACAGATCAGCTTTCAGTCCCGCAATTTATGCTATTTTTTAACTTATACCGAGTGTCCCGAAAGCCATTGTTTATTTTGTGTAAACTTTTATGCGTCAGCCACTGGCTTTCAGCGCAGTTTGCGTTGCTCTAATAATAACACTATACGATAACATCATTTGATATTTCTAAAAAAACTGACAGCGCCTATTTTGCTAAACCAAATTATTAAAAAACAGCAAATATTCTAGTGACACTGGAATAAAAAATTGAGTAAAGTAGTCTTCAAGAAATTTAGTGTTTTTTGTTTGAAGTGGATTTATTGTAAGAACCAACGTCAATTCAACTAAATTAATTATACAGGGTTAGGATAAAGTATGGAACCAAGGAAAACTACATACTACTTATTAGTACAGTAGCAAGGGTATTTACAAGAATTATAGAAAAAATACTACGCCAAAAGGTAGAACAAACTTTAGAGGAGACTCAATTCGGCTTCCGGCCTAATAGGGGAGTGAATGACGCAGTATTTATACTAAAACTTTGAAGTAATACAAAAGCTTTTAAAAGAAAGGAAAAATGTTTTATGTATGCTTTAGATTTGGGGTCTTCGACAGAATTGAGCAGGACTTATGGAAGCAAATTACAGAAACAGAGGACTAGCGGAAATTCTAAAGAGCTATACAGGGTTTATACAAAAGACCACTAATTATGTAAGAACAAGACAGGAATGGTCAGATATATTTGAAACAACCCTGGGGGTCAAGCAAGGAGGCATCCTGAGTCCATTGTTATTTTCCCTAGTTCTAGACGATGCAATAAAAGAAACAAAAAAAGTTAAGAAATACGAAATTGGGTATTAGAAAATGAAGAAAGTTGAAATCGCAGAATTATGTTATGCTGATGACATGGGTATTGTTGCAAAGGAGGAGAAAACTTTAAATAACAATATTGAGATATACAAGAAAGCCCTGGAAAGAATTAATATGAAAATAAGCATAGAAAAAACAAAGGTATTGAATATTGGCAGAACCAATACCTAAATTCACTTACATTTAGATAAAGAAACACTAGAACAAACTCAAAAATTCAAATACCTCGGGGCAACCACAAGTAGAAGATGGTACAACAGACGAAGAGATTAAAGAGAGACTACCAGTAGGAAGCAAGCTGTTCCACTGCATTAAATGTTCTTTTCTGGGAAAGAAGGAACTTCCAAAAGAAACGTGAGTGCAAGTCTCCAATAATAATGCACGGAACAGAGACATGGACATTGGCGGAAAACCTGGAAAAAAAATAACAGCCTTAGAACTGAAATTTGTAAGAAAAATAGAGCATAAAACCAGATTGGACAAAATAAGAACCATAACCTACAGAGAAAATTTGAAGATAAGATCAATAGAAGAAAATATAGACCCAATTACGGTGGTACGGTCACGTGAAAAGAATGAGTGGCGGTAATATAGTAAGACAAGTTTTCGAAACCAGAACTACCAAAAAACGAACTAAGGCCGACCAAGAAAGACGTGGCTGGAGGAAGTTAGAAGAGTAATGAATAGAAGAGAAGTAACCTAGGAAGAAGCTCAGCAAGCCGTACAGGATAGGACGAAATGGAGAGAAATATGGAGGAGAAAAGTTAAAGAAGCTCAACTCCCCCCGCCTTACACCCCATAGGGTAAATGTAGGGTAAATTGTATTGAAGTGCAGGAATAATTTGGTTATTCAGTAGATCCAAATACTTTTTCCCAGTCAATGTTCCTTCTATAAAAAGAAGGACCTATAAGCCTCTTTTCTAGAATTCCCATTCAAACATTCAACTTTTATGGATGTTGAGCATGGCCTTTATGAATCGAGTTCGCGCGTCGTTGCGCTGAGGTTGTGACGATTAACTTTTCCATTTAAATAAATAGTTGCCTCGTCAGAAAATACGATGGATTAAAGCGTCATTACGTCTACATTACAAACTTCCATCCTGGCACTGCAAAACTTCGCAACCGTCGCGTCGGTCAAAATCATAATCTGAGAATTCTTCAATCAAGTGCACTTTATACGGATGGTACTTTTCTCTTTTCAATATTTTCCCTACAGAATAACAACTCTTATGGGCTGAAAAGGTCGGGCCTAACTTGCATAGATGGCGCTATGGTTTTATTTGCTGCTGTTTTGCAGTTAAAATTTACTTATGTAAAGGCGAAAGCTGTTAAAAGGTGCAGCATTGTTCTGTTAAACTAGTTTGTGAGTTATTGTGCTAAGAGTGACGCTACTTTTATTATTCCAAAACAATGGATCAAAACAATTTCGTGTTTTAATTTTTACACTACTTCTTGATAGGAAAAATAGCGTTCGAAAGCGGCTTAATGAAGCTGAGGTATTATGGGGACTCCGCTCCATCGAAACAACAATAAAACGTTGGATTTGCTGACACATCAAACGTGGTCATGCGAGACACCGATGATGCAGAACGCAGTGGACATCAAATGAGGCAGTAACACCCAGAAGAGCATCAAAAAATCCACAAAATCGTTTTGAATGATCGAAAAGTGAAGTTTCGTGAGTTAGCTGACATCGTAAAGATATCAAAAGAACATTATTGGCTTTCATGTGCATGAGCATTTGACTATGAGAAAGCTCTGTTCAAAATGGGTGCCGCGTTTGCTCGCCGGTGATAAAGAAACAAGAACGTGTTGATGCTTCCAGGCAGTGTTTGTCATGTTTAGCAAACGTAACAAACCGGAATTTTGCCGATATGTGACAACGGATGAAACATGGATCCATCACTTCACTCCGGAGTTGAGCGATCGTCGTCTGAGTGGACAGCAACTGAGTGAACCTCGTCCAAAGCGCCGAAAGCACAACGTGGCTGGAAAGGTTATGGCCATCAGTATTTTTGGGATGTGCGTGGTGTAATATTCATCGACTATCTTGAGAAGGAAATACCATCAACAGTGAATATTATATAGCGTTACTGGAGCGTCACGAAGGCCGAAATTGCAAGCAACGTCCGCATATATGGCGAGAAGAAAAAATTTTGTTTCATCAAGACAACACACCGTGTCACAAGTCAATCAAAACAATTGCAAAACTACATGATTAACGTCGAATTGCTCCACATCCACCGTATTCACCAGATTTGGCTCCGGCACAGCGACTACTGGCTGTTTCGCAGGCCTAAAGTATGCCGGTGAGAAATTTCCGCTCGGGCTGAAGGTTATCACAGCTGAAACGGGGCACATGTTGCGAAAGGGCAAAAGATAAATCGTTTTACAAAAGTGGTAAATGTTAGGCGGCGCCGGAATGAACCCACGCGTTGTTCTTGAAATTGATACGTTGATGAATACAATAATTTTAGACAAAAAAAAACGTGTTTTTCTTTGTCAGGCCAGGCTCAGCTATAATAGGTATACTGCGGTTTGTGCAAAGTTGTGGTAGAGAGTTTGGAGTAATTCACAATTCAATAAATATTGGGTCTGCAATCCTCGGTTTGCTGGCGGTTTGCGGCAAATCCCAATCAAATTAAAACGTTTTAGTGTTTTAGTAGAACCTGAACGTGTTATAGGATTTCTTTCGGGATGCAAATCATTAAAAAGATGACACTTCTTTATGAGTTCTAAACACGATCGCCAAAACCGGTCATCATTAAAATTTCAATAAGTCTTTTTACCAAATGCACCAGTTCCAGCCATGCAATTGGTAATTGAGTGATGGACGTAAGTTAAACGAGCTTGACCATTTTTCAACATTTACCCTACCTAGATGGTACGGGTCTGGTTTATCAATAAAATAAAATTCGTAAACACTTGTCGCCCCTTATCCATAGTTTTGTATTCACAATGTGTAGAAACGATGACATCAATATATAATATTAAATGCTTTATCTTTCTATTTTTTATAGATAATGGTACGAAAACCAGTACGGACCAATCCGGAAAAACGAGGTCTATTATAATATCCAAAAATATACAGAATGTCTCATTTAAATGAAATTAAAGGTTTTCCCGGTTTCATCTTTACCCCAACCCTTTCCCGGTAATTTACAAATGTTGGGTGAATCGAAATTGCGAATAAACCTAATCCCCCAGAAAAAAAATGTCTTCTTGTTCTCCACTGTTAATTAGTAGATAATACAGGGTGGCGGACACCAAATGACCACATTTGAAATGGACGTCTTACCTTTAATTTTCGAATTATCGGGATGAATAAAATCACAATTTGTAGCTAATAAACGGAACTTTTATTGTAATGCAAAAGAAAAATTTTTTAAAAAAAGAATGCCCGATAAATGCCGTCCTTCCTCGGTAGCATTCCCGACGGTTTTAAAAGTTCCTCATCACATCCCCCAAGTTAAACCATTGCTGCGATTTCACGTCGTATGGCGTCTTTTAAATGTGAAATAGTGCGTGGTTTGTCAACGTACATTTTTGACTTCAGATGCCCCCATAAGAATAAATCACAGGGGTGAGGTCGGGCGAGCGAGGTGGCCACGGAACGTCACCATTTCTGGAAATCAGATGTCCCGGAATTGTTTCACGGAGGAGATCCACTGAAACTCGGGGTATGGCATGGTGTTCTGTTAAACCGATGTTGGAATGCCCCAAATTTTTTTCCCAAAAGGGAAAAAACCAACTAGCGACGTATCGCTCTGAATTCCCTACCGCCTGCCCTCTTTCTTTTTAAAAAAAAAAGGCCCGTTTTCCCCAACTTTCAAAAGCGCACCACACTGTAACTTTTTCGCTGTGAAGAGGCTGCTGGTGCAATTCTCGGGGTTGCCAGTTCCCCAATATCGAAATTTTGTTTATTTACTAACCACCCAAAGGGAAATGTGCTTCGTCCGATGTGATGATCAATGAAATTCGTCTGAAGAATATCCAACATCGCTCACTGAATTGCACACGTTGAACGTTGTCAGTTGGAAGGAGCCTCTGGACGACCATTTCTTGTAGGGAGGGAAATTTTTAATTTTTTTTAATGGGGGTTCCGAGCGTTTTCTCGTTGAACTTTGTCCCTCCTCCGGAGACTGGAAGATCAATTCGGGGTTTCACCACGGTTGAAACACGTGTGGGGGGGTCTTTGGGACAATTTTACCTTGTTGACGAAAATTTTCAACCCCCCCTTTGAAATCAAACGGTTTTTGGGAGGGTTGCACGCAGAGCAGGTTAAATGTGTTCAAGGGCGCCGCTGGCCCCAAAATACTCATTATTACGAAAGAACGCCTCCACGGCGAACGAACGATGATGAACACTGCAACGGGCCATGGAACTAAATTCCAACGAAGGCTACAGAATGAGACCTTGAAATCTTCCCCACCACACCCAAACCACGCCTTTTTCAAATGTGGTCATTTGGTCTCCGCCACCCTGTATGAATAAAACGATATTCGTAAATAACAGGAATTGCATTCGTAAAACGACCACATTCAAATATGCCCGAATATACATGATTGCCATTATGACGTCATGATAATTATCCATCCGATTTATCTCGTGTTTATATCTATTCGAATCATTTGTATTTGTTTTAAAAATATAATTCTACCCCGATTTTATTAATTGATTTCCGGCTATACCTTTGTATCTTGACACCTACGCCAATGCGTGAGTTTTGATTTATTTAATTAATCATACATAAATAAGCAAGCGATCGCTAGCTAGGAATTTGTTAGTTCCATACGTCTATCTATCGTACGTATAATTTTTTTGGGTGCTAGTGTATAAAGCAGTATATTTCAAAGACATTGCACACGTTGCCTAGCTATTGCCACTACTTCTGCTATCGACTACCGCTTGCTTGCCTTAATTTGTTACTGCTGAGCGTTGTATTCAAGACACAAGCACCATAGAGATGGTTGCACAATGGAGTGCTAGACGTTTAAGTTGGATTGCTATCTGTGTCAATGGTTACATTGCTTTCGACATTACGGCCGGTGTTGCCACCGATATGGGTGTCGTACGTGCGTATAAATAAATGTTGGTAACACGTGAGAAATGCCCTGACGTTTCTCGTATTAATTTTAAAATAACTGTGGACCTTCGAATTACCTACTACAACATGGATTCCCAAACTTTATCAGTCCGCGGCGCACTTACAGGTTTAGTATTTTGTCCCCGTTTTCAAAATATTTTACAATGACATAAATCAGGCACAGAGATGAAAACAACTTAAGAAAAACCTCACAATGAGAAGCTCACATTTATTAAAATTGAATCACAAGAATCATCAAACTAAAATATGAAATAAATGGTGAAAATCTTCAACGACAAGTGAGTTAATGTAACAAGTGAGCTTGCTCATCGCCACACATTTTTTCAAAACGCGGAATAAGGTTTGACACTGCCACTTTCATTTCTCGCTCCATATCG
>JAROYC020000030.1:764524-780768 GCA_029619255.2 Dynastes hyllus
TTTTAAAAACGGTTTTTTGCGGCCGATGCATCTCCTTAAAACCCCCCCAATAATCGCCTTTTGACGGTGGTAACAAAAACATTTGTTCGTCGTTATTAAGCGCGATGCGATATCCGGTCCCGTTAGACGCGATCTCGTTTCGAAGTCGTTACTAAAAACATCTTCAGCTCCAGAATTCCCCCGGGGTTGCCCACTTCGTCTTCTATCAAGATTTGCCCGTCTCTTCTGGGCCAATGTGTAATCACCCCTTTTCGGGTAAACCCCAACCGTAGAAAATTTTTTTTGGTATATCCTTCGTCGGAAGAGTACAAATAGTACATCGTTGTTCGCAGTCAACTGTTGCGTTTTGGCATTTTTTCGTCAGTACTTTACCAAATTGTTAAATTCGCACTGAATTCAAAAAGGATAAGACGCAAAGGATTAATATTTTACCAATGCATAAGCGATTAGAAGAGTTTTAAACGTTTGACCGAAAGTAATTACTGCAGGTATCCTCCCCCAAACCCCGTCAAACAATAGTCGTTTCTTGAAAAAGAGCAAAAAAATGTTTTTGGGTAAAATTTTGTAGTAAATGTTTGTTTTTTATGGATTATGTGTAAAAATTTTATTTCATAGGATAATTTAGAATAGGGATTAGCGATTTCACGATATGCCTAACAGTTGTATTATTTTAAAGGAGTTTCACCTTGCTTCCAAACTTATGGACGGTAGTGTATATTAAATGAAACAGATATATTTTCAAAGCAAACTTGAGTTATTTGTTTTAAGAAATCATATGTTTGAATCAAATAACGATGTCAAAAAAATTATTTCTTTAAATTAAAAAAAAATACATCTTTGCCGCCATTTAAAATTACGATTTGGATGGCTGAATGCATATTTGTTTCATTCAAGACCTTTTTTTCCTCTGTGTATTTGAAGTAAAATAATGATTACTATATTAGTTTGTTCTGCATCCTCAAAAGCATTTTAGATGCGTTACGTTACTTTTCCGATACTCCGTACAGCGCTAGAGAGCGCTGGGAGCGAAAACAAAAGAGCGCCGATATCTAGGAGGCCGTCCGTGTCGTTACGCTTATGTCCTTGTGCGTGGTTTCGATGTATGAGTATGTATCGGTACACACTTCCTTGCCGAACAGCGACGTATTTAGATGCTTCTACGCTTACCTATCTATCTACTTGCCTCTGTGTGTGTGTGCGTGTGTACGAAGTATATTTAGACTATATGAAAGGGGCTTCGAAATTTAATTTTTTGTTGTTGTATTGGGTCGTAGGGGGCGGGAAGCCCGGAAAATATGCAGGCATAGATCGCGATCCAGCCAACGCTACACGTGCTGCTGCCATGCGTTATTTATGTTGTTGTGATCGTATTCGCAGTGTTTTGTTTTCAGCGATGATCCGTAGTTAGATAGATGGATCGCGAATTTTGCATTTCAGCTACCAATCCATCTGTTAACATGTACAATTATCTATGGATATACGAGATTAATGTGAATTATACATTTACATTTTAACGTGTTCATATGATTTCAATATTGTATACCCGGGTTCCTACCTCCCCCCCGTAAATCTATTATGGTACTTAAAAGAGTGACAGAACCTACGGCAAACAAGACATCGCATCGACTGCAGTATCTCATAACTCAACGCTTCATTTAGGACGTTACTATGTTGAATTTGAACCGTGGAATTTGGCTGAACACGATAATTAGAGTTTGTTAAAAAGGTGGTACCGGCACTGGCGCCCCCCAAAAGGGGGTTAGGTACGTAATATACAATTTTGGGTAAAAAATAATATTGTTCCCTTTTTTCCTGTCGTCTTGATGTCCACTGTGGAAATTTTGGAAACCGCCCTGGGGGTAAAATTGCAACATCAGAAACCCCCTTCCATTGTCGATTTATTCAGCCGTCGACGGTGGGGGTGAATACGTTGTCGTATATTTCCCAAAAATGATCGCCGACATCCATAAAGAAGATTTGCAAATGTCAGATATTCCTTTTCCCCCCCATCTGGGCACCCCTTGATTTCAGCAAGGCCCGGGGGAACCCCTTTGTAAATGGGGTTTTTTTCGTTAAAATTGCCCCAAAAGAGCAACATCAAACCCTTTTGTTTCGTAAGCCCTAGAGCGGTTATTTGTTTTTGCAATTTAATGCGTCCGTGCAGATAAGGTTCTTTAATTGCCCCAATAGCTTGGGCAACTTCAGAATATTATAAATTTCATCTTTTTGTTGTTGAACGTCCAAATTTGGAAAACGTTGTTGACTATCTCGAACTTTTGCAGAATCTTTTGGGAATTTTTTTCGAACTTTTTTCCAGGAAAAATTTTTTGATAGAAAGATACTGCCTGGACCCATGTTCCCCTGCGTTATTACGGGTTGAGGTGGTGGTGGTAATTTCAAAAAATTTGGGCGAATACACGGATGTGTTTTGGGGGATTTGATGAACACTTTTTTTGGGAAATGCTATTAACTTATCCACCATCGGATACTTCTTTTGGGAAAGGTTTCTGCTAGAGGTGAATGGGAGGCATGTTATGTGAAGAAGAGTCGGAAAGCATATTTTTCAACATCCTACCAACTCCAAACTTGCGGTCCGTCAGTAACAACATTGTGATTGGGTTCCCGTGTACAAAAATTTTAAACCCCAATCTTTATTATCTTGACAACGGTTTCTGCATTAGTTTTCAAATCCTTTTTCTGAATAAAACGAAGCTGGTGGACCATCACGTTTTAAAGGACGCGCTACAACATGAATGACGTTGGCGAGCACAAATTTTTTCATCCAAATAGGGAGATTTCTCAACCGTCTTTTTTTACATTACTTTGCTGTACCTTGCCAGTGGCAAAATTTAAACGTAAAATTTCATAGATTTTGGGAGCTTCCGAGGGAAGTACTTAGCCCAAAAAAAGGGGAAAGTGTTCATTAGATACTAGATGTTGTGGGGTGTTGCAATTTAATTTTCTAAAAAAAAAACCCTTTAAAAAATTGCCAGTATAGAATACTGTTTCTTAAATTCAATACATGATGTTTACTTTTACAATGTTTTCTACATTCAAACGTTACACCCTTTGGGTGTACCATCTCCGCGTACTTATTTGGCGGGCAGCGTGCAATGTACTGTCGCTTTGAACTCTCTCGCGGTACTGTCGAGATCGAGTACGAGTTGAAAATTACCCATATCCACGCCGCTACCGCTACGCTACTGCCATCCGGTACCACCTTTTTAACAAACTCTACATATCACGTAGGTTAAGAGAAAAATATATTGCAAAACTTTCCAAAATTAAACGTTAAATTGTACGATATTAGAAATAAGTCCGCACATACACTGTGCACCAAAAGAAAAATAAAACGTAACAGTATTTAATGTTTATGTATTTATTTATTATTGATAATAATAATAATAATAAACTTTATTCGCCCAACAGGAGACCCCAATCGCCCAACAGGAGACCCCAATTACAGGACGAAATAATAATACGAATACATGTGCACATAATGCAAAGAGAAAAATAAAATATAATACTTAATAAAAGATAACTGAAAAAATATATATATACTCCACCGATTAATGCATCGCGTCACCGACAAAAATATCCGCATAATATTTATTTGCATTCACACACATGTTTTCAACTGGCGATTTCAGCAGCACATTAGTTCTTGCAGCTAAAGGCCGAAACGATTGAACACTACGCGAAGACAAACGAGGAACGTTCAAATTTATTTTTGACAGCAGATATGGCCAATTAATTTGATTGCCAATAAGTTTGAAGAGAAACCGCGCACTGCAAATTTGTCTTCTTTCCGAAATACTCCGGACCGCTTGTCGTTCCAATAATAATGATCATTTTGTATTAAATATTTCTTGAATGTAATTTTCGTTTGACGTACTGTTGTATACCAAACTCCTTGTACTTCAGTCATAAAGTCGAAAAGATAAGGGGTGCAATTTAAAAAAAAAATGATTCGGGGGAGGTTTCTTAGAGGGTGGTTTACTAAGGGTAGCTTTAGAAAGCATATCTTTTAGGATTCTATAAACCATTTTCGACGACACCTTGCTCGATCTTATATCTCTACAAATAAGGAAGATACCGCTTGTAACTTTGAATCGGGGACAACCTGTATGTAATTCATTGATGAATCCTCTATTTACTTCATCAACCTAATGACGTGTCATTGCTTAATTTTATTGCTGAATCAATTTTCCAGATATTTCTCAAACGTGCCCAAAATTGCTTTTTCTTTCTTTTAATTTACTTAGAAATAAGGAACAAATATTCCACTATAGGATGACTAACACACAAATACGTCATGCTGCATAGGCGTAATATTAGTTAAATAATTAGATATTCTACGTGCTTTTGTTATATTGCGTCAAAAAAAGTTATGTGTACGTAGAAAATCAACTAAAAATATTAACCGATATCATCGGTGCCAAATAGATTCATAATTCTGATGCGACACGTGATTGCTAAAAAGCAATGTGTTAATGGAAATAATGAATACAGCAGACGTACTGGCGGTAACAGTTTCTCACCATTCATTGAAATCACCGAACGTAATACTCATCTTTCTACACTGATCTTTTATGTGCGCATAAATTTATACGTTTTAGATCAATTGCGACTCGTTGTAAGTTAATCATAATTGGTGTCAATAAAAGGGTCTATTTTTCACAAAGTTTGTTTAATAATATCATCACGTTACCGTTTTCTAGACAAGCTCATCCTCGGGCGACAAATTTTAAAATTTTAAAAAAACCAAGAATTTGTAAATTCAAGAATGCAGATACCGTAGACTGGATGCATTTGAAGTAACAAATTCAAATTAGTAATAATTAGAGCCCGGTAACTGAATAGCAATCGCAGCGGCGGTGTGACTGTGTTTAGGTGGGCTGGGAGAGCTGGTCGATTATGATAGAGACGACAAATCTATTTGGGATAATCGTATATTTCCCAATAATCGAATGAATCGAAATAATCGTTTAAAATAATCGAATGATCATTCAAGGGTTTACTAACGATTTCGGAAATTATTTTTCCACGATTATTTGACAAACCAGTGGCGATTTGAATTATTTCGAAACTCGGAAACCTCGAAGGGTTCGAATACAGATCTCGAATGTAATCTGTTTTTTTGTGGGCTCCTGCGCAGTCGGGAAACGAATAATGAATGATTTCTGAACCATAATAATGATCGATTATTCAGATATAATCGATATATCTCGATTATATTATTCATAATCGCCCAACACTAGACAAATCATTATCACTCAGTTCAGTTTAGCATTGGATAGCGGATAGGGCGTGTTGATTTTATTGATACAGACGAGTTTTTAAATTTTAGTTTTATGAACATGTCGAAGGCAAAAAAACGCCCTTTCAAGACATAGTAAATAAGTTTATTTCGACTTTCCCGATTTGTTTTAAAGGGGTAAATAGTTTGTAAAGTGTGCAAAATAATTTGAGTCAAATAAAAATAACTGTACAAGACACGTAAATTCCGCACAGCATAGAAAACGAAAATTGGGCTGCCACCGAAAGTGCATTTTTTTTATAATTCATGTTAAAACTTAATTTGCCTAGGCACTCGATAAACAACCGTTTAAGGACTTTTGGGACAAATAAACCCCCAGTTGGGTTCCAACGGAAAAACGGCACGTAAGCATTTGCATTTGTACGCGATGCGGAAAAGAAAATGAAACGCATATTAAAAAAAAGTTTCTTTGGTTATGTTTAAAGAGAAAAAGACTGAAAAAAAAAATTAATTGTAAATTTATGGTACGCATACTAGCCCCTAGAAAAACCTAAACCCATTTACTACTAGCCAAGACTACAAGAGTTACGCTGCAGCGATTACGAAGGTTGTACTTATTTTTAACTTTGGGAAAAAGGGCTTTCAAAAGATAAAGTGTTGATTTTAAAAGGAGGGCGGGGATAATGCGTTCGGTAGGCCGTTCTCTTCCTGAACATGGTTAAAGTTTTAATGTAGTGTAAAGTGCATGCTTTACATCTTGTGGCAAAAACCATTCGACAATCTCTCCCGAGGGGGGTGCATTAATAGGAACCCAAAAAAAAAGTTTTTTTTGAAATCCCCCAAACGCCTACGATCATTTCAAAAGGTGCCCTGGTATTCGTCAACCACCGGAGCCAATTCTTACACGTTGGGGAACATGGTTGCGGGCATTATGCGAACATTTAAAATAGTAAAAGCTGTTGTTCCCAAATTCAACCCTGCCGAAGCTGCAGCTATTAAGGAGAGCCAGTCAAATTTTCAAGATATTTCCGTTGAAACAGATTCAAAAAATATTCGTAGCTACTATAAAGGTTTAGCTGATGCAATGGGCCAATTACAAAATAGATCGTTACATTATTGGAGTCTCTGCAAATTATGGACGGAGTGCATACACAGCTTCGACTATACTGACGCAAAATATAATCGCGCTTTAGAAAAGTTCGGGGTGTGCTACAGAAAGACCCCGATTTTAGCACACTAAATCAAATTTGTGATGGTGTATGGAATAATCCACTGACTAAGTACAAAGAGTATTTTTAAACATGCATTTTAACATCGGTAGATGTTGAACCTCTTTTTTAAAAAATAAACTCATTTTCTCACCACGGCGAACATCCTCACCGAAAAACTGTGGAAACACTGGGTCAACTTTTTTTTCCCCTTTTTCCCTATGATGTTAATACTGATAATGGTCTTCAGATTTACTGTTCCGAGCCAAGGCTGCTTTAAGGGTGAGTGTTTCACTACTTATCTCATATTATAATTATGTATTTGTTCTGTTTTTTTTTTCTATTTTCTTATTTGTTTTTCGTATACTAGGCAGGTACGGCTATGGCACGGCTCCCTGTTGCCGGGTTCTAGTAATAAGTTAGGTAAATATTTTAAAAAAGGGTATCCCCACACTTTTTCCGACATTATCAATGTAAACCAGTACTAGATTTAATTGATAATGTCGTTTTTTTGTGTGATGTCCTTGTTTTAAATATGTAATTTATTACTAACAATTTTTTACTTAAATGCATCCAGCTTTTATCCATTCTTGAATTTTGACATAATTCTAGCTGTTTTTTAAAATTTTAAAATTTATTGCCTGAGGGATTTTGAAAAGCAAATAACCAAAATTTTTTTTATTGACACCAATTATACGTTTTACACTGTAAAAATCTCGATATATTCTATAAAATTTTTATTAGCGTATAATCATTTCACCTATGTCTTCTTCTTTCATTGAGCATTTCTGGGGGTTTGCATGGCCATACAGTAACAAATTTTTAACATTATTCAACACTAAGATGGAACTACGATTTTTTCAGGGGAGTCCACACTAATAGTGTTAAAAAGTAAACACTATTTTAGTGTAATGCCTAGTGTAAAACTAGCACTACTATAAATAGAACATCTATACTACATAGTGTTGCATTTTAGTGAATTTTACAACATGAAGGTAGTGTAAATTGAACACTAGCACTATATTGACGGTACACTACTGTTTTGTACAAGATAGGCGCCATAAATTCTCGGCTTGACAGGCTTATACAGGTTCGAGCGTGTTCTCCGTTGTGTTATAGTTGCACATGTGCGACGCCTACACTATATATATTACGGCTCGAAGAGTAGGTTTTTTTAAACCACCGGACAACGTCCTAGTGCATGAAAATGTCTTAGGTAACGAAAATTGAGTACCGCGCGGACATTAGGGTTTTAACGAAAGAAGGGCATCCGCCTAATCACATTAAACAACGTTTAGACGACGTCTATGGTAATTTATCTGCTCGACTAAAAAAGTGGGCAAAATGTTTCCGTTTGGGGCAAGAATCCCTTGACGATAATGACCCCCCGGTGCCAATCGAACTGATAACGTCTAAAAAATTTCAATTTTTAAAAAAATGGGATTAGCAAAGGGTGTTTGAAAGGAAAATTCAATGATGTCTAACATTTCTGAAACACGTATTCGCCGAATTCTCCATTTAGACTAAATTAGGCAAAAAAGGAGTACCGCATCTTTCTCTGCTCTCCAACGTGAACGTCGGGGAATTGGGGCTTGTTTTTAAAAATCCCTGGGGGATTAAAAAATTTTGGGTCATTTGCACCAACTTATTCAATCCAAATGGCCACACGGGACTCAATTTTTGTTACCCCAGAATTTTCGACTAGTCACGTTGTCTGTTGGGAACCCCTTTTAAAAACCCGGCTAGAATTTATGGCGCCTACCCTTATGCCGTGGAAACATGTAACACTACAAAGTGTACTTTTCTTACACCAAAAATTTACTTGAATTTACTTTCATCTAGTGTATCGCTTGGAGTATATTTTACCTGAAAACCTGGTAAAAGCTAGATTGATGCAGTCACGCCAGGGTACATTTAGACGGAGAAATGTCTTTATTTATCGGACATTAATAAACTTATTTTCTTTTTAATATTAATGCTACATCCTAACCTATTGAATCTTTAATAAGGATACTACTACCAAAAATGAGATACCGGTAATAGTATACTGCTGATGTATATAAAACGTTGTATAATGCTAAATGGTCAATGACCTATTACAACTTGTTCATAGAAATATTACTATCGAAGTTTAGATTCATATATATATCAACCTTCAACCGAGTTTTTCCGGTGACAGTAGCGTTCAAAATGTGCCCAATGTCAATTATAAACGTGAATAATTGGGTGGGAGGTACTCTGGTTTAAGCATTTATTGGAACTGCCTCTTCCTCTGTGAGGCATGGTCTAAATTTCACTAATCAAGGACACATGGACAAATAAATATTATATGACAGCGTTTAATACGGGGGTAATCTGAAAAGTTTCCAGTCTAACAAAGAAACAAGTATTCTTTGTCAAATTCGATTTTATTTCTCAATATAGTCTCCTTGTAAGTTTACACTCTTTTCCCAGCAATGTTCCCATCTCTTCAATCCGTCTACACGCAGAGAAACGTTTACTTGCCTCAATTCAAGGCAATTACTGTTTCAATTATCCACAATACAATAATTTTTTTTCTTTAAGACATTTGTTAACTTGATTCATGAAAATTTTGCAGAAAATTTGAAGAAAGCGATTCTCAGTATAAGTAAATGGCCCTTATAATACAAAACAATATTTTTTTAAGGATAGTAAATAGTTTTCCTAATTAAAGAAAGCGTTTAGACATTGCTCATAAAACAATAGTTTCATTTTCTTAAAATAAAGCATTTATTTACTTAGAATTCTTGAAATGCATATTATTTATATGCACATTATTAATTGTGCTTACTTTGCTAAAGACTGTATGACATATCCGTACACAATGCAATAAATTATTCACATTGCTTGTGATTTTAGAAAGGCTAAGGCAGAAGTTATCTACAGAATAATGTTCAAACAAAAGTGAGCTTAATGCAGAAGTACATATGAAAAAAGTGCTTAGAAACAATAACCAAGGTAATGCTAATAAATAGTTGATGGTATTGATGGAATCACTACCGGTAAAAACAATGTGAAAAGAGAAAGGCACTACCGCTTTTTGCTTCTCTCTCAGTTCATGCCACTAATCTTCAAAAACAACACTGAAATATTTCCTGGCACCACCTACTTTCAAGAGATATAGTCATGCCGTCCTAGATAGTAGCGACAGTAACCCAAATACAGATGTAATATTTTTTGCTTTTTATTAATATTTACCATGTATACTAATTTAACTCCAGTTTTTTTTATATATTATAGTTAATTAAATTGTTATTAAATAAATTAAATGAACCAAAATAAATCAAAATAATCTTTTACATCAACAAGAGATGCAAATATTCCTGTGTCAGGAACACTTTTACAAGAAAAGGCCATAGAATATGGTCAACATTTAAGGGTAACAAGTTTTAAGGCCAGTGCCGGTTGGCTTAATAAATTTAAAAAAAAAAGGAAAAACTTGTGTGTGATATCTGAAATATCGGATTTTTGATTATAAAAATTTTAGATACGATATATCACAGAAGAACTTATGTGGGGAAAGTTCTGCAGTTGATGAAAACCAGGTTGTTGACTAGATCAAACATATGCTGCCGAGGATATTGAACTCCTATAGTGAAGACGATATTTTCAATGCTGATGAGACCAGATTGTTTTTAAATGCATGCCTAACAAAACTTTAGCATTTAAACACGACAAATGTTTTGGTGGCAAACTTAGCAAAAAGCTAAAACCTGTGATTATTGGAAAAAGCGCTAAGCCAAGATGTTTTCGAGGAATTAAATGGTTACCAGTGAACTATAAAAATAACAGGAAGGCATGGATGACTAGCGAAATTTTTGAGGAGTGATTAATTAAACGAAATAAACAGTTTTTAATGGAAAAGCGGAATGTAATAATGTCTGTAGATAATTGCCCTGCACATCCTCCAATACAGCATAAACTGAAAGCCATTAAATTGCAATGTTTTCCACCTAATGCTACATCCAAATTGCAACCTTTAGACCAGGGTATTATAAGAAACTTTAAGCATCACTACAAAAAGAGAATTTTGAAACTTATTTTGGATGGCTTAGAAAAAAACATGTCTGTTCCTAAAATAACGCTTTTTGGGTTGTGTTAAACAGGTTACAATGACTTGGAATGTTGATTTAAAACAAGTTGTAATTGAAAATTGTTTAAAAAAAGCAGACTTTAATATCACTCAATATGAAGAAGAGGATGAAATTCCTCTATCTCAGTTAAGAGAAAGCTTGCTGATTGAGAAACAGAAGAAATACAGAACGATTTGAAAAGATGTAACGAATTATTAAATATAGAGGATGTGACATTAGAATCTTTTCTTGAAATGGATTCTAATGTGTTAACGACTGATCAGCTGACATACCATGATATTTTGGAAAGCGTGTCAACAATTACATCAACCCTACAAGAGGAAGAAGAAAGTGATGAAGAAGTTCCTGTTCAAAAACCATCACATAGAGAAATCACATGCGCTCTTGATACTTTAAAAAACTACTTTATGACAGAGGAAGCAACACCGGATTCAATTTTCATGTCATTGAATAAAGTAGAAAAATTTTATGAAGCAAATCGCTCTAGAGTGTCGCGTCAAAATTTAATAACAGACTACTTTCCCAAACCATTAGAAGAAAGTGTTTTAAAACTTTGAAATAAACATGTCTACACTGTTATATATTATTATCTACGTTGTTTTGTTATTTGTTCGGGTTCTTTATACAATAATCTCCAAATACATATCTGTTGTTTAAATAATATCTTATTAATACATATGTACTTTTTGGGTTAAATTAGTGTATAATAATGTATATTTCTCAATAAAAATGAAATTTTGAAGTTTTTTTCGGTTTTTCTGTATCTCGAGTTTTCCGTAACTCGAATTTATAGGCAGGAGTTTAAAGGTTCGAGTTAGGGAGGTTCCACCGTAATTTGTAAGAGGCCGACCACCAATCACCCTATTTTTGATGAGTAGTGTCATCTTTTTGTTGAGGCTTGAAACTTTTCAGACCATCCTCGTACGTATTATGTGAAATTAGATTGTTTATGTATTTAATTTTTAATCGGACCTGATATAAATTTACACAATTACTACACTCATACTTACTTTATTTACATTTTTTGCTGGTATTAAAATAGTAAAAGATAGTGCATTTAAATCGGATATTGAAGTTTGATTTTGCAAAGAAAGAACTTAAGAAATCATTAGGTACAATATTTATTAAGGTATTTAGTAAAAAGCGCTTAGTAATTCGCAAACCATTGTTGATTTTCAAATACATGCACCGTACATATACGTGTCCCGTGTTATACACATAAATGAATTTAAAAGTACTCGCATAGACTTCTTTTATTTCATAGCTTTCAAGAGTAGTATGAAATTTGTAGAGATATTTTCGTCCAAGGTCGTAATTACACAAGTTATTTATACCGGTTGTGGGACTCGCTTTCATATATTATAAAGTTCAATAATTTTTTTCAATTTGCATATACGACTGGCTACACATATACATACATACATACAATACATATACATAAATATAGATATCAAAACGTGTTTGTGAATTTTTCGAAATCAAACAGAAAATTACCGTATTGTAACAAGTAAGAAATAACCATTTTGTTACTGTTATTATTACATATTAGTTTATAAACTATAAGTAGGTAAATATACGAATATCGTAAAATTGATGGCACTAAAACCGTTGTCAGGATGAATCCCTTTTTAACACTTGACAGTTCTTCAATGTATTTGTAAATATAATCACGTACATTTATGTTGTCCGTAATTTATTTAAATTGTGGCAAGGAATTGGCATCGATTGCTTAGAAAAACTACTGACATATTTATGAAGATAAATAAAATCTAAATAACATGTAAAATGTAATGTTTTAAGGATATACACTACCGGCCATAATTATTTGCGCACTTACATTTTTGCTTGGATTTTAGAAAATTATTTATTTATTGTTATTTAGGGGGTATAATTATTTACCTACAAGTAAAAGAAAGATATCACATTAAATAAGGTATGAGAACTTAAAACTGGGACTATATATATACAGTACCGTTCATGGAAGTTCGGGCAAGCTGACAAATTATATTAACTGTTTAGGAAAAAAAATTTAAAAAATTATATAATATACTTTTTGGAGGAATTAAAACAAACCCTTTTCCCGGGAAAACCTTTTACCAATTTCCGGTAGTATTTGTCTATTAAAGACCTTTTTCTAAAATATATAATTATGTTGGAAACCCCAATAATTAAGTGGCAATAAAGTTTATAATAATCCCTAGGAGGGTTAGCTGATTAATCGTGTTACCTGGAACTATTTTATACCCCTTTATAAAGTATTATAACAGAAAACCCGTAGTTCTTTAAGGGGATTGTTATTGTGAAAGTATTGTATTGTGCAAGTGGGTTAAAAAAACCCGGGTTTTACGTTTAAAAAGCCCCGTGGAAAGCCTCTAGCTGTTTCAAAACGATCTGCTATTATTACCTTGCATCAGGAAGGGACGCGGGAAAAAGGATTGCGGAAAAAATTAAAAAAAAAAAAAATTTACAGTACATGAATACTATAGTTCGATTTAAGACAACCGGTGACGGGAAGATCGTAATCGGCCAGGACCGTCAAGGAAAAAAGACTTCCCGGGGAAAATTTACGAATAAAAATAATTAGTAAGCGCAATAGAAGACTAACAGCATCAGAAATTGCTGCAGAATTTAATAATGAGCGAGATTCCAAAGTTTCTGTGAGTACTGTGAAACGTCGGCTGAAAGAGGCTGGGTTGCATGGGCGAGTGGCTTGTCGAAAAACCCTTACGCCGAAGAGGAAATAGGGTAAAACGACTGAAATGGGCACAAGCCCCATAGAGATTGGGAAAGGGGCGATTTTAAAAACGTTTTTGGGCTGACGAATCCAAGTTTGAGGTTTTTGGAAATAGACGGGGGAGTTTTCGTACGAGATCAAGAGGGGAAAGAATGTTACGGGGGTGTATAGTTTTTACGGTGAAGCATGGAGGCGGATCTGAATTTGGGTTTTGGGGGTTTTTTTTCCTTAATCGGAACAGGGGACTTGCCCCAAATTAAAGGGGATAATGAAAAAAGAAGGAAAATCGGAAAATCCTGGAGGGAAAAAGCCATACCGTCAGGGGTCCGATTAATTGGTCGTGGATTTGAATTTATGGGACAATGACCCCAAACATAAACCAAAGTGCACAGATTACCTGCAGCAAGAAGAAAATGAAAAAACCCCTAAAATTATGGAAGGGCCCTCCACAGCCCCCCGATCTGAACCAAAGAGTTTTTTGGGAAAAAGACCGATGTTTAGGAAAAAGTGCCCAAAAATAAAGGGAAAGGGGACCATTCTCCAGGAGGTGGACAAGTTTTGCCCAATGAAACATTAAAAAAATTATAATCGGAGGGAAAAAAAGTGGCAGCAGTCCTAAAGGAAAAAGGTGGATTTTTCGAGAAAATCGGATTTAAATTATTTGTATTAAATTTAATTTTTTTCTTTTTAATAAATTTGTGTTTGAAAATATGTAAAATCATGAAAGAAAATATAAAACATCCCATTTAATATTTCTCTTATTTTCTTTGACCTCCGTACATTTTTTTGCTTGCCCGAACTTCCATGAACGGTAGTGTATACGAATATCGTATAATTGATGGCACTAAAACCGTTGTCAGGGTGAATCCCTTTTTAACACTTGACAATTCTTTAATGTATTTGTAAATATGATCAAGTACATTTATGTTGTCCGTAATTTATTTAAATTGTGGCAACGAATTGGCATCGATTGTTTAGGAAAACAACTGACATATTTATGAAGATAAATAAAATCTAAATAATATGTAAAATGTAATGTTTCAAGGATATACACTACCGGCCATAATTATTTGCGCACTTACATTTTTGCTTGGATTTTAGAACATTATTTATTTATAGTTATTTAGAGGGTATAAAGAGAGAACTTAAAAATTGGGACTATATACATATACGAGCCCCTTCCCATACCAGTTGGCCCACCTACTTTATCGCTTTATTTTAGAAATTTCAGCAGAAAATAAAAAAAGGGGCCAAAAAAGGCTTTTTTTTAAATATCAATGTTTTGAAGTTCCGGTAAGCCAACAGGTAAGGGGTTTTTAAAAAGGGGGGCCAAACAATTGATAAGAGCTGTCAGAACGTATTTTATTTAGTTTAATTTTAATTCACCCTTTAAAAGGGTTTGATTTTTTTAAAAAAGAGTAGAGGAAACTTTTTTTGATGAAAAAAATTTTTCAATTGTTATAAATTTTTTTAATTCTGGAAAATCAATTCAAAAAGCAAATTTATTGGAGTTATCTCGATATAGTGTAAGACATATTGCTAGAAGATAAAGACTACTGGTCAGAGCCAAAAAACCCCCCAATTTAAAAAAAGCAAAAATTTCAGATGCGAATAACAGAGACGAAGAATTATTTGGAAAAATCGCGTGTAGACGAAAAGGTTTGTGGGGCAACTGTTGGAAGGGGAATTTGAGATCCCCTGTTAAGGGGACCCACAAAAGGTTTTGGATTATAAGGTAGCAATTTTTATGTTTTAAACAGAAACTGGTATTTTATAACGGGCGGTTTTATTTCAGGCCAAACAAAAGCCATTTTTAACACACGCCAAAGAAAAAAGATTACGAGGGCGAAAGAATAAAGATTGGACACCTCAGCAATGGCATGCAATACAGGGACGATAAGCCGGTTCGAAGTGTGTTGGAGACAGTAGAAGTCGAGTTACCCGAGAAAACATGAGGCGTTCCATCCTGATTGTCTTAAAAGAAAGCTAAAATGTCCGGCATCGATTATGATATGGGGCAGCAATGTCATCAAACGGGGTGGGTAAACTTAATTTTATTGAAGGAACTGTCGAGACTAACAAATATTTAGACATTTTGGAAGAACCCTTTTTACCGGTCGGAAGAATACTTGACATCGGCTCAAGATTTTGTGTTCCCGGACGGTACAGGATGTCACATTCAAAAAACTTTTAAAAAGGATGGAAGACAAAAAACATACCACTTTTGGGAAAGGGTTTCAGCAGTCCCGATTTGTTCTATCGAAATTTTGGGGACGAGATGAAGAAAGTACTCCGAAAACATCCTGCTAGAACAATTCCCGAACTGAAGCAAAGGGTTCAGGAAATATATTTTACACCAGAATTTTGTCAGGCTTGGTTAACACTATGCCCCCAAGAATTTTGGGTGTCACAAAAATAAAGGCGAAAATTTTTAAATTAAAATAGTCTTTTTTTTAATTTAAGGTTTGTTTAAATTTTTCTATTTATGCCCTTTTTTATTATATATTGGTTTAAGTCAGTAAATACATAGTTATTTTTTTTTAAAGATGTTAAAAAAGGGTTAAAAAATAAAAAAAAATGTTTTGTTTTTACATAATTTTTCTTACAAATTACAAATTCTAAAAAATTCTAGGTTAGGCCAACTAATATGGGAAGGGGCTCGTATACTCGGTGATATAGAAATTGCAAAAGCTAGAAGGGGTTGGAACATACAATGTTGTTCATCAGTGTCAGTGTTATTAATTCAATTAATAATGCAAAATTTTGAAGAAAATTATTTATTTTGTACGTATGTATATCAAGTGCTACAAGAACGTAGAACTTACACGTTAAATATACGAAGTTCAATATCCAGAGAGACGTATGCCTGATCGTAAAGCGATGTTATTGCGATTAGATAGGAATCTTAACAAATCAGGTTCGTTTCT
>JAROYC020000030.1:786754-806753 GCA_029619255.2 Dynastes hyllus
CTTTTAAAACGGTAAGTGTTTGAGCACGTATCACATTTAATTTTTTTTTGTGTAAACTTTTGGTCCCCTGGCTTTCAGCGCAGTTGCTTTTTTCTTACTTTATATAAATTTGACTGTTTCTTCTAACACTATTTAAGAAATGTATTACTATTATTATCATTACAGTCCCTGGCCAAATTACTTGAAACACTCAATAATTTGTAGTTTCTTCATAATAAAATATAAACTGTACATGTATTATATTTTTTATTTATAAAATATATTGTAAAAATTTTAACATATGTAAATATTAAATAAGAATTTATTTAGTCCATAACCCATGATTTTTAATAACCCTTTTAATTCTTCGGGGCATACTTTCAATGCAAGATATGATTGTTCTTTTATATCTTCATCGTTCTCCCATACACTTTATATTCTTCATTAATTTTTCCCTTTGTATGGTTTTCTCTTTCATATACCTTACTTTTTAGTTGATTCCAGGCGTTCTCGATGGGATTGGAAACCCGGAATTTGGGGCCAACGAAAAAGAGGTATGTGATTGTCTTCAAAGAATTTCTTAATTTTTTTTCCCAGGCCAAAGGGCATTATCTTGCATAAATATTCGCTCTGTCGGTATCCGACGTCCTGGTTTAAAAATACAGTCATAACATTTTTTGACACATTTATGTATTGCTTTTGACGTTTTTGTACCTTCTACAAAATAAAAAGGACCTTGTCTCCACTAATCACCCCCCAAATCATTACCTGCAGAGGGTTTTTTCAGTTCGAAGAACCGTGGACTCTGTGAGACGTTCGCCGGGTCGTTTTTTAAGAAAAAATTGTGCTCGCTCCCTAACACGAGAGCACTCGTCACTAAAAAATTTTAAAAAAAATGCAAACATTAATTCAGAAAAAATGTTGTTAAGTTATTCCCCTTTTTTCCCAATTCTCGTCTATGAAATGTCGATATTATTTTGGAAAGTTGGGACGAGAAAATTTTCCTTTTTTCTTTAAAACCCTTTTTACGGGTCTTCGGCCCTTTAGGCGATTTTCGCGAAACGGCGCCTGACAGTTCTGCTCGAAATCTCTATTCCTCTCTTTGAAAATTTTTTTTGAATCATTTTAATTGTGGAAATTTCCCTCAAAGCCTGATGAAAAATTTCACGGTCAGATCCAAAATTTTTTTTTTCCGACCCACTTTGCCCCCTTTTTTGTCGATGTGCTAACTCCTTCGTTTAAGTTTCTAGTTAAACGCGATACAGAAGAAGGAGATACTTTCTTTTAAATTTTTTTTAATTTCTCGTTGTGAATGTTTGTTTGATTGTGGGAAAAGCTTGATAAAACTTTTTTTCCCCCTTTTTAAAATTTCCCGGATTTTTACAAAAAACCCCAAAAATTTCAATTTTTTTTAAAATTAAATAACTAATTATTGGGAGATGGGGAAAAAAAATTTTACCTTTTCAATAACGATATATCAACACAAAACAAAATTTTCCCAAAAACAACCCATACGGTTATGACGAAATATTTTTAAAAATATCGATGCATTCTTAAAAATGGAACTCGCTAAATGTAAGTTGATAACTGAAATATTTATATATACGTACTTTTCTCTTCTTAATATCATTTCTCTGGTATTTTTATTTATTGATACAATAATCTAGTTCCCCCATAAAGATCGGATTCAAAGAAAAGAATATCACTATAATAGGATGGGGAAATTTTCCAGGTAAAAGGGTTGATTTTATTACATGTTTCAAATAATATGGCCAGGGACTGTATTAACTTTTAAGGAGATCTAAGTTGAAATGCGTTTTTAACGTTACTGGAAAAAGAAGAGCTCATTAATTTATCCTCTACTGTTTCCTCAATGTTATTTTCAAAGGTCTCTTTAATTGACTTTTGGATCAATGTAAGAAATGAATATCTTGTTTTGGCAGAAAAGGGCGTAAACATTTTGTTACCCTTTCGTACAACATATCTATGTGAGAAAGAATTTTCAACACACATTTACCTGAAAAATAAATACAGAAACAGGTTGAACGCAAAACTTGATCTAATAATAAGACTCAAACTTTCAGACATGTAACCAAATTTTTTGCTCCGTCAAACAGACACAAGCATTCCGTTAAAGATTTTGTCAAGTTTAACCTAAGCTTAGCTAAGAATCAGTTGGTATTCATTGACAGTAAATATAACTCCGTTTTCTTTTCAAGCTTTACCAGGATGAATGTTTTGTTTTATTCTCTTTATTTCGTATTAATTTTTTTATAGTCTAAGCTATCACATTGTCGTAAATGTTTTATTATTATGTTTGTTTTTCGTTATGGACATAATTCAATATGGAAAATACATTTTAAGAACCCAATTTCAATGTTTTAATATTATTAATAATTACCCAGGGGGTTCGCCAATTTATTCCAATTTTTAGAAGAAATTAAAAAAAAAGCTGGAACTGCCCATAAAAAATCGTAACCTTAAAGAAAAAAAATTGCCTGTCTTAGAAATTTCACATTCACTGTATAAAAATTGCTCCGAAACAAATTTCATATGAACGCTCATGTAGATAATTCCAAAAATAAAAAAATGACTTCCACTTCCCACGCGTGTCGTATATTAATTTCTAACAATATACTTCCATTCATCCATCCCCCTCCCGCTATTAATGTTGATATTGCAATTCCCAAAAGTCTTATACTTGCATTACGTACATACATACGAACATATTTCGTAAAGAAAAATTTATCCTTTCTGAAATGCAAAATTGTGACGAACATGAGTAACGACACTGTTAGCTGTTAGTAGCGGCGTAGAATAGATAGCAGCGTTCGGTTCTTTTCTATTATTCCGGACAACAATGGGATCCGGACGGTGTTGACGTATATACACGTAACGCACAAATCAGTGATTCATGGATCTTACGAAAACGCAATTTAGCGTAATTTTTTTCACGAAAACCCGTTCCGTAACACTAATAGGATGCATTAGCTTTTTCGGTAGGTATACGTTTTGAAATTCTAATGGATGTAGATCCTACAATAATAGAATATGTGCGTTAGTAAATGTGGGTAGTCGAAATGATCAAAATGACGTAAAAAAATAACGTTTAATTTAATTTAAAATTGCAATTCGGAAGCAGATATTTTTAGCTTGTTAAGTTTATAACACTTTTTATTAACATCACTTTATTGTTGTCATTGGCGTACTGGTGTTTTGTGGTATAGGTTGTGTATTGTTATTGTTTTCATTGCTGTCTACGTATATACAATATAATCATAAAAAAACGTAATCGAGAGGGTCATTTTTTTTTTTTAATTGAAGGGGTGGCTGCAAGAACCAGACTGCTCCAGTTTAGCAAATCTGTGGGAAATCAAAAAAAGTGTTTGAAGAATCTCAGAGATCTATTATGATTCGATTCGGGAAAATTTTGATGGGTTTAAAAAATCGGCCAAGCAAGATACTATTGTGACATTGTCCGTTTTAAACATGTCTTATAAATAGAGTTTTTTAAAAAGGTGGTACCGGATGGCAGTAGCGTAGCGGTAGCGGCGTTGGTAGGGGTAATTTTCAACTCGTAGTCGATCTCGACAGTACCGCGAGAGTTCAAAGGGTGTAACGTTCCCTTCGAATGTGAATAAATATCTCAGGCATTTCCCTGGATTGGAATATAGAAGTCCGCTTTTTGTTTTGGGTAAAAAAAAAATTTTCAGAAAAAAATTAAGGGAAAAGAAAACCCCCCTTTTTTTGGCAAAAGATTTAAATTAAAAGAATTCCGTTGGAAAAAAGAAATTTTTTTAAAAAAAAACCCAGGGGAAAACCCCAAAAACCACAATTTTTTCGGTTTTCGGGGCCCCCGGAGGCCGGGGCAAAAAAAAAATTTTAAAAAAAGAGTTAAAATTTTAAAGGAAAATTGTTTTTGAAAAAATGCTTTTTTTCCGACTTTTTCTTCACTAACATGCCTATACACGCTGTCCCCTCGTAGCAGAAACCATTCAAAAAGAAGTATCCGATGGTGGATAAGTTAATAGCATCTCCCAAAAAAAAAGTGTTCATCAAATCTGAAAACACCCCTGAAAATTCAAACAATTGTGTCCGAAATTACCACCACCACCTCGGCCGAATAACGCGAGGGGGAAATGGCTCCAGGCAGTATCTTACTATCAGAAATATTTTTCACAAGTGAAAAATGTAATCTTAAACTTGTTTTAAATGATTCTGCAGCAGTTCGAGATAGCCCGCCAATTTTTTCCAATGGGACGTTCAACAACAAATAGATGAAATTTCCATGAACTATTCTGAAGTTGCACAAGCTATTGAGCAATTAGAAAACAGCACTTATCTTGCAGACGAAATTAAAAATTTCATAAACAATTTTTCAAGCCGCTCTAGAAAACTTGACGAACACTATAGGCGTCGATGTTGCTCAAAAAAATTTGGGGCAATTTTTAAAGAAAATCGATTTACAAAAAGGGTTTGGGCAAAATGAAAATCAAGGGGGTGCCCCCGATGAGGAAAAAAGGGAAAATCGGGGTTTGCAAATCTTACTTCACTGGATGTCGAACGATCATTTTCGAAGTATACGGCAACGTATCCAGCCCCCGACGGCTGAATGAATCGACAAAAAAGGGGTTGCCGATTGCCCAGTGGACATCAAGGCGACAGGAAAAAAAGGGAACAATATTATTTTTCATTAATATTGTATATTACGTACCTACTTTTATGCGGTGCGCCACTGCCGGTACCACCTTTTTAACAAACTCTATTCATTACTAATGCACATACCACTTTTACATGAAGAACGATAGATTTGAGACTTTCCTGGATAGACCTTGACGCAGCAGCACTAGTTTGCGTCTAGAGAATCTTGGATACATCAGCATATCGAATAGCCAGCTAATAACGAAGATTTTAACCCTTAACCGTGAACCAAAGAATAATTGAAATTGTTGCAGAGGGTAGAAAGCAGTTAAACCTCTTTGTTTCCAGATAAGTTTTATTTAAAATCAGCAAGACCTCAAGAAAATAATACAATGCATTTATTTGTACGAGGGTGTATCAAATATAAATGGGACTCACTTTGTATAATTTTTCTGCATACTCCCCGCCCTAGAAATACATTTTTCCCATCGGATTGGTGGCTTTTTTATTCCATCATCAAAAAATCTTCGGACGTTGTTGTATCGGGCCAAAAACTTCCCCCCTCTTCGTTGTCGTCGAAACGCTGGCCCCCAAGCGCTTCTTTAAAGGGGGCCAAAAAAATGGAAGTCACAAGGTGACAAAATCTGGACTATAGGGTGGGGTGTTCCAGCCTTTTCCCCTCCCAATGCATCCACCCTTTTTCATCGGGGGTTAGGCCCATGAGGGCCCCTTTTTTCATGCGAAGAATGCCCTTCTGGCCGATTGCTTCTTCCCTTTTCCTTTTTGAAATGACAATTTCGCGGCATCCAGTACTTCCCAAAATATTGCGCTTAATTTGCTTGATCGTGGAGAAAATCAACGGGAAAAGCACCTTGGGTCCACTTTTCTTTGGGGGCGATCATGGTTTTCGTTTCGACCTTTTCACGCCTTCCCGAAAATCTTTTGTGTTTATTAAAAACGGGTTCTTGACAAGGGGGTTTCCCCGAACTTGGGCTGTAGCCCAAAAAAATTTTGGTTGGGTTCACCCCCCCTGACCAAAAAATTTATGATAATTCCCTGCTCCACGGGGGGACCCCACTTCTTTCTGCTCATGGTTTTTTTGACCCGAGAGAATTGCGGTCGGGTTTTCCCCCTCCCCCCTAACGGTACAGGCTACCTGCGCATCAACCCCGTCCAGGTCTAGAAGCCTCCGGAATTTTTTTAAAAAAATCAATCCCGTTTATATTTGATACACCCTCGTAGGTACGTTTTCTTTATTTAAATAAATATTTTCTCGGTCGTACTAAACCAAACCAAAAAAAATATTTTTTCTTGATTCAAAGGAACACTTTTCTGTGTGAACTTCTTATTTATTGTTGATTACACTTGACAACACTATAAAAAGATAATGCATATTGGCTTTGTAATAGTAAAAACAATATGAAAAATAATAACAATTTTTCCCTTGAAGTAACAATGTTTCTTATTACTTTAATAAAAAAGACTCAATAAATTCGGTTTATTGTTTATGAATGCAAATATCAAAGTGTTCGACGGCACCATATTCAATTCCGCATACAACACAGGTAGATTGAAAAAAGCAAAGCATCCAAAAGAGAATTAGAGCCCACCAGACAGCTAAAGGTGTAACACGCTGGAATATTATATGATGAATATATAGTTATACGCCGACCTTGTCCCACTTCACGGAACTCGGATACCCAGCCGCGTTCAAACGATAACCGAACTTAAGCAGAGAGAATATCCGTCGAATGCTTGAACCATTCATTGACGAGGTACGTTCGATAAAACGGTGCGGTATTGGATTATCGCGGAAGAGCAGAAATGTATTCACATCTTCGAATTTCTCCATTTAAGATCCAATGTGTTTCTAGCTAGCTTCACGTTGCTGCTGTGTGAGTCAGACTCGCCTATTTGGATCGTCAGCCAAGCGCAACTAGTTAGACCGAAACATGCAATTGAATGCGCTTGTGTTTGTGTTGGTTGGTTGCTGTTGTCTGCTCCTATATGTATCTCTATGTATTTGTATCTGAGCATGTATATAGGTTTTGTTTGTGTGTACTGTTGCGGTATATAATGTTTGTAGGATCGGGGGGCCTAACCCGACATTCCAATTATAATAATTTCTACACTATAATTTATTTCTAACGAAAATTAGTTTCTCGTATTACCAGGTTTTAAATTCAGTAGCGATGTCTATTATAGCATTGGATAGTCGTATTTGCATATTATACATAATAAGAGCGAGCGTACCATGATCACCCGATATTACACGAACTCAGCGCATCTAAAAGGTTGGTTAATGTTCCCGTGGAATGTCATTTGCTTGTCAAAATTGTACAAACGCAAATTCATTTATACCTTGCTCACGTTCTAAACGGCGTATTCGTTCACGTACACTTTAAGAAAACGACTTCCCCCTTTCTTTTAAAAATGCCCGATTATGCGGGGTTGATCATAGTACGCTCCCCTTTTACGGTATATGGGGGGGCTAAAAAATTTTGTGCACAAAATCTATGTATAATAGTAAAATATTATAAGCTAATTTATCATTCCTTCGAAAGGACACCATCAGCTCTTTCGCAAAGATAACTTTCAACGTAGAGTTTTTTAGAATTAAGATTTGACAGTTTAGGATACTTTGTACGAGGGTAGCGTCTTGCGTTTTTACAGAGAACCACTAGATGGTGCTAACGAGATTTGACATTACTATTTCTCAAAAATTTGACATTTGTCATTGTTGAAGGTTTTGGTTGGATGGTTTTTTTACGATTTTAGTGAAGGCCTAACACAAAACAATGCCTCGAATCGTTCGTCTAATATTTGGTAATGAAGCACCATCAGAAAAGACTGTTTACAACTGGTTTGCAGAATTTCGTCGTGATCGTGCTTCTGTCAGTGATGAATATCGTGAAGATCGATCAAAATCGGCTGTTGTTCAAAAAAACCTCGATGCTGTGTGCAACATGATTGATGAGGATTGGTATGTGCCTTACCGTGAGATAGAGGCATCCTGAGGCATATGGAAGACTGCAGTATATTCGAGTTTGCATGAAAATTTAGATGTGAAAAGGATCTGTTGCCGAAGGATTCCGGATGGATTAATAAAAACCGTTCCGACCCGAGATTGAAACTCGAAAACAGGCCATCCCCGGAAACAATTATTTTCGAAAAATAATCCAACCCCACCAAACACAAAACTTATAACCGCTCCACCACTGGCAAATAAAAACTGTTCCAACCCCAGATTGAAAAGGAAAGGGCCAATTAAAAAATTATTTGAAAAATAGTCAAATCCCGCCAAACATAACACTTACAACGGCGACACCACCAGCCAATAAAAACCATTCCAACTCGATATTGAAACTCAAAAACGGACCATCCCCATTAACAATTACTTCCGAAAAATAATCCAATCCCACAAAATACAACAAACAAGGGGCCCACCACCTTTTTAAAAAAAAAACCTTTTCCCAAATTTCCAAGTTTGGGAAACCCCAAAAAACGGGTCATCCTCGAAAACAATTACTTTGAGATTGAAACAATAATAGTGGGCCCAGAACTAAACCTTGGGGCACCACAGGTTTGATTTTTGAAATCGGCTAAGTATTTTGCTTTTAAACTTTACACTATTGGTCTGGGAATCCATAGAGTTGTAGTTTTTTTCCCCCCCTAAATCACAAAAAGTAGCACCAATAATATTAAATAAGAATTTTTGAATTTTATTTTAAGGATTACAAAAATTTATTAAATAAAAAAGGAAAAAATTAATTCTTTTTCCAAGGTTTTTTCAAAAGATTTTAAGGGGAAAAAAAGAACGCGAGTAGGTAAGTACACAGCATTTATCAACATTTAACTTGAGCCCAAAAAGGTTTTACACCATTCTACTAACATATCAAGACCATTTTTTCAGTTTCCTGTATCATCAACGGAAGATATTTACGAGAAGATTTTAATCTGCATAAGCAAGGGTGGGAAGGTCAATTTTCAAAAGCAGGTCGTTAATATAAAGCACAAACAGTAATGGTCCCAGATTTGATCCCTGGAGAACGCCAGAGGAGAGAACAAAGTTATGAGAGCAATATCCGTTAATAAGTTCATAACACTTTTTTCTGTTTCAGGTAGGATTCGGGGGAGACATTGCCGAAGGAACAAAACCGAAGGAGCCAGCTTTTACTTTAAAAAAATTTCATGATTGATTCGTCAAAAGTTGGGCAGGTCTGTATAAATCACATCAACTTGACCACGTCTATCCAAGATTCACCAATAAAATTTGGGGAAAGCTTGGCAAATTCGTAACTGTAAAATCACCCGGGAAAAACCATGTTGATTTAAGGCAATAAAAGAGCGAGTGCTTTTTAAATGCAAATATAATACCTTCTCATAAAGTTTAGCAAAATTGGGTATTATGGAAATGGGCCTTAATTAGATAAAGTTCACGATTGCCCCTTTTTTGCACTGGGATAATTTTTGGGGATTTTCCAACGTTCACGGAAGGTACAAGATGAAATTGAAAGATTGATAATGATTTTTAGAGGAAATGCAGATGTAAAAAAGAAAAACCTCTTCTGTATTCATAAACACGCCGAATTTCGTTAGATAATCATTAAATTTGTTTGTTTTTACGACCACATTTTTTTTTATTATAAGCAATTTCATTCGGGACATGCTCGCGATTTTTACGTGCTAATTGGTACCCACATAATCGCAAGAGAGAAAACACTAACCAAGCTTTCATACCGCCAGTTTATTTGGCAATATAGCAAGTGAGAAATTTGTTTCAAAATAGAAACATAACGATCACAAATTTATCGACATTTACTATATGTGTATATTCACTTTCTATTGTTGATAGCAACATTTGGCACTGTACGGATGTGATTTCTAAATGACATACAAAAAAACCGTAGTCAATTAAGGAAGTATTTATACATAAAATTAGAGTTTTAGAATGCTTTTTTTTATCAACACATCAACTAAATACTTGTAACTACAATAATTTTCAATCTAGAACCAAAAAGGATGACTTGATGTTACTGATAATTTTAAACCTTTGGTATCATTCCTATTTTTGTGTAAAATCTTTTGAGAAAACTTTGGAGAAGAGAATAATGTTTTCTTTTTACTGTTAATAAACTTTGTAATACTTCACAATGTGGATTCAAAGAATTCTTATTCAATATTATTGGTGCTACTTTTTGTGATTTAGAGAGAGGAAAAAAGCTACAACTCTATGGATTCCCCAACCAATAGTGTAAAGTTTATGAAAGCATGTCCACACTATTGACGAGTTTTCAAAAAACCAAACCTGTTGTGTCCCAAGGTGTAGTTCTGGGACCACTATTATTGTTTCGGTTTCGGGTTGGAACGATTTCTATTAGCTGGTGGGGGCGCGGTTGTAAATGTTGTGCTTGGCGGTGTTGGCTTATTTTTCAGAAGAAGGCAGAGTTTGCCTGCTCCACCGATAAATTTCTTTGGTGATTCATTCTTCTGCTTTAAAACCCGCGTAGATGACCTTTACACCATGTATGTGATCGATAACAAAAATTAGCTTAATCAGCTTTCTGAATAGATTTTAAATCAATCGTAATCAAACGTGACTAAAAAACGTGACATTTGCAATTTTAAAACAAAACAGCTGTGGGGGGACAGAAAAGAAGAGGATGGTGGAATATGGAAGTACAAAATGCAGTTAAGGAGAAGAAAAAATCGCGGAAGAAATCCATACAAACAGGTCAGAACAAGATAGAATAGAATATTATGAAAGAAGAAATAGTGCAAAACGGGTGATAGGAAATGCGAGAAAGAAAAGCTGGGGAAAAATTAAATAAAAGATATGATAATAATAACAGATCTTTCTGGAACAAAATGAAGGCTCTAGGTGGTACGAAAATAAAACAAATAAGAGGAGTAAAAGACAAAACGAATCAACTAAGAGTCGCTTCAGAAGAAATATTAAAGATGTGGAGAGAACATTTTGAAGCTAAATTTAAAATGGAACAAGCAGAAGTAAATGAGGAGGTTGAAAGAGAAGATATTGGGGAGGCAGCAGAGAGAGCAGACATAGCAAAGGAAGAACTAGAGACAGCTTTAGCAAGGATCAAAGAAGGAAAAGCAGGTGGTCCAGATGGAATAGCTCCAGAATTAGTGAAATGTATCGGCGAGGTAGGAAAGGCATGGCTTTTGATAGTTTTAAATGAAGCATGGAAAAGGGGGAAAATGCCATAAGAATGGGAGGAAAACTGAATACTGCCAATACACAAGAAAGGCGCAGAATCTAATTGTGATAACTAGTCTGGGCAAACAGTGGTAACAGTCAGTATAGTAGATATGTGGTGCGGAGTCGGCGATTATTTATTTCACGCGTTCACAGCGTCAGTACTAAATCGATGCTGTATGCGAGTAGTTCTGTGTATATAGGTAGGCTGTCGTAACTTATTTCGTAATTGTACGCTTATGTTTGCTTTAAAAATGTCGCAGTTAGGTACGTCGCAAAAACGACCAATGGCAGACACAGTTAAAAACTTTATAGTGGACATGCTGGACTTAATTTTTGATGGCCTAAAATTCAATGTCTAGTTTGTAAAATCCCCTTAATGTGTTGGTCCAGAAGCCATTGTCAACGTCACATCGAAAGCAAACAGCATTCTTCTGCAAAAAGTGGCATACGAGACCAAGAAAAATTTGCATTTGATTTATGTGTTACTCTTATTTTATGTAATCTATCGTTTCGTTTACTACACAAAGAAACATTTGTCCCCTTCTGGAATAAATATGCGGACTGTAAATTACCTAGTCGGACATCGATACGAAATGTAGTGCTGTTTGCCCGTGAACATATAGAAAAAAGGATGAAAACGGAATTGAAAGATAAAAAACTGTGGTTGTGTGTGGACGAAACAACAGATCGTAAAAAATAATCTGTGGTTAATGTAATGGTACGTACAATGGAACCGCATCGACCGTCATCCTCCTTCTTACTTGCTTCCAAAAGAGTTATAAATTGTACTGCCGATGAGATCTTAAAGGTGGTGTTGAACTCATTGAACAAATTTGAAGTTTCAACTAAGCAACTTTTAATGTTTATGAGTGATGGTGCCGCAAACATGCGTTCTTTGGGCCGATCTCTTAAAGAACACAGTGGTAACTTTTTACATGTAACGTGAAAATCCATACCCTAAATCTTGCGGCACAAACGATTCCTACATGTTTTCCACTAGTAAATGCATTGATTGCTAGTACAAAGGGAGTGTTTCTAAAGTTCCCGAAACGTACCCGACTATTTCACAAACTGTGTCCTGATTTACCTGAACAACCACAGCCGATTGTTACACGTTGGGGAACATGGTTGCAGGCTGCGTTTTACTACAACAAATATTTTGATCAAGTAGAGAAGGTAGTTTTAAAATTCAATCCGACAGAAGCTGCAGCAATCAAGAAAGGCCAAGAAATATTTCAAGATAGTCAGGTTAAAAGAGATTTACAAACTATTCACAACAATTACTTCGGACTTGCGGAGGGAATAGAAAAATTACAAAATGTTTCGATGTCGCTAGTGGATTCTGTTCAAATTGTGAACGGTGTTCACGCACAGTTATGCGCTGAGAAGGCGAAACAAATTGGTGTGTAATACGAAAATTTGAAAGGATTTTAGAGAAAGACCCGATTTTCTTATATTAAGAAAAATTTTGTAAGGTGCGCGTGAAGATGCATTAAGTTGTTTCAAAGATTATTTTAAATATGCAAATATAACATGGCTAGATGTCGAACGCTCGTCTTCGGCATTAAAAAACATTTATTCCGCACGTCGTACTCACTTGACTGAAACAGCTGTGGAAACATATCTAATGATTCAAATATTTAAACAGATGTTATCCAGTTTGTGATTTCACGGAAGACTTTTAAAACGGAAAGTGTTTCAGCACGTTTTATAATTTATTTCTTACCTTCTATTTTATGTGCAAACCTTTATGCGCACGCCACGCCTCTGGGTGTTACCGCATATTTGCCCAGGTTAGTTGTTACAATTTCAGTTGTCCAATATAAATTTCATTGTAACTCTTTCGTTTTTCATTTTAGGGCTATAGCACTTATAAAGATATTTTACGCAGAGTTTCATTTCCTATCGAATAATTGAAAAATATACAATTTAAAAAATATAAACAATTCAAGTTAGTACTGAAACGCGATGTGCAATTGTCTTTTTCTCGCCACCATTGTGATCAGCGGAAAAATCACTACATCTTTGGTAATTTAACCAATATCGTAGTTACAATAATAACAAAGTTGGCAATAATGGCCCGATAATGTTGAACAACCTGTATACCAAGTTACAAGCGAATATTATGTAAATACACTGTAAGTATACAAGCAGACAGCAAAACTAAGTCGGTTACTTCGACTCCTAGCTTTGGTAACTAGCTAAGGATCTAAGAATAGAAACGCATGAATAATAAATCTACCCGCATTGGGCAATGGCATTACGGTACGGGAGAGAGAGCAATGGTGTAATATGCCATAACCGCCTTATATGAATACCTTCAATTAATTCACTTTACTCGCAGGTCAACAGAACATGGAATGGATTATCCTCGGGGTATCTCGTAAATACGCTTGTCGCACGGATTTAAAATTTTGAAGAAAATGCTGTTGGGATTAAGATGGGAAAAATACCTAGAAATAGTTAAAAATGTTTTGGGAAGAATTGAAATCCGACATAACGTAGAAAACGCGGGACAGTTGCTTGTTGCAGTCAGGGTCCTCCTCCTTCGGGGTAGTCCCTAGAAGAGTTGTTTCTTGCGAAACTTGACATTGGCTCATATACAGCTGTATAAGCTGTGTTCTTTTGCCTCGCAAACTGCGCTGAAAGCCAGTGGCCGACGCATAAAAGTTTACACAAAATAAACACGGCCGGGACAATTCGGGATAAGCGTCAGTATAACTGCGACTCGAAAGCCGATCTGTTGTGTATGCATCTACGCTGTCGTATACTATATCGTAGTTCTACGTTTGTTTCAAAAATTTTTTTCCCTACGTCGCGAAAACGACCAAAGTTGGACACAATAAAAATTTATTGCAGAAATGCCTGATTTAAAGTGTGATGGGGCTAAATTCAATGTGTAGGGGAAAAAGATTTAATGTTTGGTCGAAAAGTGATTGTCTACGGGACGTAAATAGTAGGGCATGTTTCAAAAAAAAATTTACAGAGATTTGACAAATTTAAATTTAATTTATTTTTTATTGCATGTAATTTTCATTTCATTTACTAAGGAAGAAACATGTCTCGTTTTGGAAGAATATTCGAAATTTTAAATTACCAAGTGAGAGAACATTACAGAGAGTTGTGCCGTCTGTTGGATGTGAGAAAAGAATTAAATCGAAAAAGGGTTTTTGGGCAAAGATAAAAAACGTGGGTTAAAGTTGGACGAAAAACCCCAACAGAAAATTCCGGTAAAAAACCCAAAAATTTTGTTGGTTAAATTTGAAAATTTTTTTAAAAAACCAAAAATGAATTCCCAAAAATTTTTGACGTTTTTAAAAAAACCCTTTTAAAATTTTTCTACTCTCAGTCTCGTAGCAGAAAATCAGAAAATGTTATCCCCAGGTAGACGCTCTAATAGCACAAAAAAGCTGTTTTTGTAAAATCCCCAAAACGTATTCGGAATTTCAGACTATGCCCTGGGATTCCTGAACCCACAACTATTCTTCTTTGTTGGGGGAATATGGTCAGAGGCTGCATTTTATTATCTTAAATATTTTGAGAATATAAAGAACGTGATTTTAGAATTCAAAAGGAAGCTGGGGCGTCAAGGTAAGCCGCTTGAAATTTCGGATAGTCAATTTAAAAACAGATTTAAATTATTAGAACAATTACGTGGGACTAGCGGGGATAGAAAAACTACAAAATTTTTCGGTGTCGTTAGTAAAATTTTTGCAAATAGTGCAAATGTTTACGCACAGCTAGCGCGAAGAAGACGCAAGAAATGTTTGTGTTTTAGAAAGGTTTGAAAGTGTTTTAGATAAAGACTTGATTTTGGGACATTAAGACAAATTTGTAAGGGGGTCAACAGAACCGTTAAGTTATTTGAAAGATTATTTTATTACGAAAATAACATCACTAGATGTAGAATTTCGTTTTCGGCAGACAAAAACAACTTTGAAACATATCTAATGTTCAAATATTAAATGACATTATCCACTTTGTGATTTCACGGAGGACTCTTAAAACGGTAAGTGTTTGACCGTATGACTTTTAAATTTTATTTTGTGTAAACTTTTAGGCCCGCCACTGGCTTTCAGCGCAGTTGCGTTGCTCTAATCATCATCAATCATCGCTACTAATCGCCTAACCCCCAAAAAAAGGCCCAATACTTTCTAGACAACCTGAGCTTTCAATCACTTATCTCGCAATAATAGAGTATATGGAAGTAATACTACGACTTAGTCTGCCAAAACCCACGCAATCCCAAAAATTGGCCTTAAACTTAACCAACAGATGCGATCGAACCCCTTTTCCCTTTTCCACGCGAGGATTTGAACAGACGATTACACGCGAGATTGGCGACGTACAATCGTGCCCATCGATTAGGGGGGGGGGAAGCATCTACAAGCACGTACATGTTCAAACTTGTCGCGGCGTGCTCGCTGTTTGGAAGAGCACGCGGTTATTTAATTGCCACACCTCGTAATATAGGGGCAGTAGCACGTGGCAACATTAGGCTGTGATATTTGGAAACAAATGTTGCTTGACATTTCAACAACTTTAAATATAGTGAAAGCTGTCAAATATACTTGAAGGTTCTTAAAATATATAATCCTTTCACCAAGAAAACATGGATTTGAATAAAGAGCATTAGGGACCCGGATTTTTAAAATTTGGGGGGCTTGGTAAAGAATGTTTTGAGGAAATTGATCAAGTGCTTGGGGACAAATCGGTTCCCTTAGCTACCGTAAAGCGGTGGTGCACTGAATTTCAACGTAATCGACTTTCTTTAAATGAGAACTTTCAAACTCCTAAGCCAAAAACGGCAGTTACCGAAACCTTACTGCCAGAAGTATTCACGCAACTTTAAAGATTAGTGTGAAAGCAACTGACACAATTTTACGCAAACACGTAAGCTTTATGCCCGTTGGATTCCCCACAATTTGACTACAGTTCAAAAAGAAAACCGTATGGCATGGTGCATTTTGACAATGGATCGTCTCATTTGGTGTACAACATCATTAAAGGTGCTGAAACGTGGGTATAGTGCTGTGATCCTGAAAGAATGCAACAGTTAGCAGTTTATGTCTTTGAGAATGAATCGGCTCCAATGAAAGTTGTTCGCGAAAAAAGCCGAAAAAGATGGTCGCCTTATTTTTTGGAATTACAGGGTAAGATGCACCTATCAAGTGATTGAGGCAACTCTTGGTGTTGGATCCGCAACAGTAAATTCAATTTTCATGATCATCTTCGGGGAAAAAAAATTTTTACTCGTTGGGTGCCCACACGGTTACCGATTTTAAAAAAGAGTGATAAGAATCGTTTGGGGAAAAATTAAATGTTAAATAATGATGGGCATCGATTCTATCAAAAATGTAACAGGTGATGAAATTCATCCCATTTTACGATATTCCACCCGCCAGGGGAACCCGGTTTTTAATAAGAAGATGCACCAACACCAACAACGGAAAAGGCAAAAGGGGTGTCAAGAAAGTTATTCGCAGTTTTCTTCCGTGTACCGGATTTAAAAGCAATGAAGCTGGAAAATCAACGTAGAGTCACAGCAAACTGGTACACCACAAAATGTTTACCTGCAGTTCTTGAGTCAGCCAACATTCGCGGGTTAATGTTGCATCACGACAATGCATCGTCACACAGTGCACAGCAGACAGTTGAATTTTTACTTGAAAATAAGGTAAAAGTCATTAAACATCCACCCTATGCGCCTGATTTGGCCATGAGTGATTTCTGGTTGTTCTTCAACCTAAAGAAACATTTACGTGGTCGACGTTTCACGACGGAGGATAAGATAGATGAAGCAATTCATCTATTTTTTGAAACATTCAAGAGATGACTGGCTTCACGCTTTTACGTTGTGGAAACTTCGGTTACAAAAGTGTATTGATGCAGGAGGAGATTATTTTGAACATAAATAAAATCATTTTCGTAAAAAGACTCGTAGTTTTCTTGTATCTCAAAATATATAGCGTGACCCTCGTATTTCCACTGTAGCACTGGAGGATCGTCGGACTGTTAATAATGAATCGTACAAGTTCTCAAAAATGTTCGTGAAGAATATTCAAGAGGAAGGATCATCTTACACCACCGCTCGGGTGCATACTGCTGCTAGAACGATTGAGTATTTGAATAGCCAAAACATTGAAATAATAGGCCATGGCAGTATAGTCCGGACCTAGCAAGTGTACAACAATAATTAAACCAGGGAATAACAAATAACTGTGAGCTAGAATACAGTGAATACTCAATTTCGACTTCTTATGGACCTAGTTCAAAATTTGCAATGTAATTTGCAATTGTCAATTAAATAATGCCATTGTTAAGACTTTTTCACTATCTAGCAATCCTACAATCAACATAGTCTTTTAATCCTTTATACCTTTAAATTATTTACGAATAAAAAATCTTTCTGACTTTTAGAACGAACTTGCGTGCACAATATTTATCTTATTATTCCTGTATAGTGAGTGAAGTACATGAACACAGGTTTACCTTGAAGGAATTCTGTGCACACATGTAAAGTAAGATACTTACACGTATTTATTTGTCCGAATTCTTGGAAATTCGCACGATTCGGCCATGGACACTGAATCGTCGGTCATTAGTAACAATCTAAATATTCCATTTTAAAGATTATTTCCTACGTTAATACTTGGAAGGTATGATGCTATGATCTCTATCTCGAGAAGAAATTGGGTTCGAATATGATACCTTGAGATATTCTTGGATTTTTTCCCGGAAGTTGGTGACAATTAAACATTTTATTTTTAGTTTAATTGCAATATTAATTTAGTAATGTGAAGACAATGATAACTTGATCGACATTTTTAAGGGTTCCAAAGTTTACAATAATTTTTGTTACTGAAGTTCTTTTAGCCCTGTAATATGTCTATTGAATTTATATTTATTTCACCCCAAAAAAATCATGTCTATGCTATACCAACAATAGAAGAAGCCTTTTGGATTTATATTCTAAATAGTTTAAACTTTCACTTGAAAAATGCGTGCCATACCTTGATTGCTTTTTAATGTAATAAACTGATAATCAATCGAGTTAGAATCATTCATTTACTCTTTGTTGGACCTCATTTTAACAATTTTCCAAAGAGCAAACGATTACTCACTGAGAAGCAGTCAAAATTTCTGGATCAATTATACAGGGTGGCGCCCCACATTCGCGTCGGTTTACAATCTCTGGCCATATTATTTGAAACATGTAATAAAATCAACCCTTTTACCTATTATATGATATTCTTTTGCTTTGAATCCGATCATTTATAGGGGGACTAGATTATTGTATCAATAAATAAAAATACCAGAGAAATTATATTTCGAAGAGTAAAGTACGTATATATAAATATTTCAGTTATCAACTTACATTTAGCGAGTTCACAGTTTAGAGAATGCATCGATATTTTTAAAAATATTTCGTCATAACCGTACTTGCAAAGGTAAAATTGTTATTCTATCCCTTTCTTAATAATTATTTGGAATTTGAAAAAAATTGAAATATTTTGAGTTTTTTTGTAGAAAATGCCCGGGAAAGATTTAAAAGCGACGCCGTCTCAAGTGTTTTTTGAATTTTTAAAAAAGATAATAGTCACAGGGGACGAGGTCGGGACTGTAAAGTTCATTGACTATTACTGCTTTATGTACCCTGCACCTGTGCAGAAGCAGAGTTTTCTGAGCATAATTGTGGGGTCTTTTTTTGCGTATAACTGTTTCAAGTTCCTAATTGAACTTTTGTAAACATTCCCCGTTATTGTAGTCCCTTTTGGCATATACTCAATCAAGAGAATCCCCTCCGCGCTGTGGTCATCATTTTCCCGGGAAAAAATTGCGTCTTCGCCTTCTTGGGTGGCGAAGAGCTCTTATGAATCTATTGCATGGACGCTTGTTTCGTGGGAGGATCTCGTCCCGATTATAATTCTATAGAAGCCTTCTTCTTGGGATAAAGCAATCAAATTCTCCTCGGAAATTTGTCGTCTACACAAGTTTTTGTTCAGGACTGAGCAGCTTAGGAATCCGTCCTACCGACACTTTGTTCATTCTCAAATCGCAAAATCGTTTCTGATATTCCTATTTCTCTAGCAATAACTGAAACTTTTACTCGGCGATCAATCAACAGCAAATCTTCAACTTTGTTGATGATTTCTTCAGTTTCTGCTTCTAGAGGTCTTCCACACTTTAGGACATCATGAATGAATTCCCTGTTCTATTTGAACCGCTTGCACCAATACTTGACTTGGAAATAGGATGGGCTATTTTCTCCATACACTGCCACCATTCTCTCATGGATATTCTTCGGGCTGCTGCCTTCTTTCGATAGAAATCACTCATTTTCGTTTCTTTAAACTGATATATAAATTACAAATGTTAAGCGATTGGAATCAAATTTGGAGATGGCACTATAAAATGTCATAGGAACTTGACATAAGAAAATTGTGGCGATAGCACATTGTTTTCATAGCTAGGTAGGTAACATAAAGAACTCCCCTCGTAAGTCAATAATAATAAAGCTAGCAGAATAAAAAAATATTTCCTATTATGGCAATTATAGCAAATGCTCAAAGCGATCTCTTTTGGTTTCAATACAAATCCTTACTCGTCGTTTCATGTTATTAAATGCGTTGACGAGGTGTTGATGAGTTATCATTAGAGACGGGATTTTAGGACATAAAAAACAGCTAAAAGGTCCTTTTTTAGGCCTTAAAAACTATGTATTTAGGACGAAAAACTGTGATTTAGGCATGTTAGGCAAATACAAAAAAACGGTAAACACAAAAACATTTTATTTAAAAAAAACATGAATAAGAAGACGATATTTAATGTAATTTTGGAATTTCAGCCATAAAAAGAAATAAAACATACAAATTTTAACTAATAACTAAAATATGTAGATTCATTTGGGTTTTTAAAAAATAAATAAATTAATTAATCGCCGGGGTAACATGTCCTCAAATTTCGCGTTGCGTAGCACACAGATGTTTTTCCAAGTTGTCGTTAGTAAAATTTGGTCTTCGGTCGGAAAACGCAGTTTGTACGAAGAAAATGAACGTTCTACGTCACACGAGGTTGTAGGACAAAACTTAAATATGGACCAGTCAGCTGTGGTATGAGCGGTAGCTTCAACTGCTTCCAGGCAGCTCAGCAAACCCT